>APFE030587884.1:172011-244188 GCA_000404065.3 Pinus taeda | reverse complement strand
ATGGTATTGATATGCAAAAATAATTCAAAGTATAAATAAGGAAGAATTGTTAAAAGATCTAGATAATACTGATTCACCCCCCCTCTCAGTATTATTTTCAACACAATCTACCTTGTGGGAAGTAATCATGAACAAGTCAAGCAATATGATATCTAAATGGCAAGAAAGTAAATTGCATAAAAGAAACTAATCACACTACTTGAACTCTTCAAATTCTTTACCCTTCAGCTCAATCTACCTTGGGGAAGTAATCACGAACAAGTCAAGCATTATGATATCTAAATGACAAGAAATTAAATTGCATAAAAGAAACTAGTCACACTACTTGAACTCTGTTGGTCCTTTCCCATTCAGCTCAATCTACCTTGTGGAAAGCAACCGTGAGTAAGCAATATGATAACTAAATCACACTACAGTTAGTAATATTCTGGTTTCTTGCTCTGATAGAGTCACTTGACCATAGAAAGAAACCATAAACTCGTGAGCAGTATGATATCTAAATAGTAGAAAAATAAATAAGCAAATCACAACTTGAAAAGGACAATGCTGAATTTAAACTTCAGAAAATGAAAGTTAGCAGGAAGGACAAGATGATCTCATATGCCAATAGTTATCAAAAAGATGAAAATTGTCCCGAGCTGTCTAAGAAAACCTGCAGAAAAGCACTGATAAGTTGATAGTTATAAGAAAACAAAGGGAAAATATAAACAGCAGAAACATCAAATAGTATATTATGTACAAGCTAATGATAAAAATAAAAACATAATAAAACTAAATGAACACTTTACAAGGCTTCAGTGTGTAGGGGCCCTCTTCCACTTCAGGCAGTCAACAAATAATCACATGGATGAACTCATAAAAGTCTTCTCATGTATTAAAACAGCAGCATATAAAAAACAGTGGGGTGATAGCAACAGTTCGGAATTCACATAAACAATTCAGAATTCACATACATGAAAAAAACTCTTTTACAGCGTCCATCGACGCTTTATTTATAATGCCAAAATGCTAAAGCTAATTAACAAACTTCTATGCTATTAACTGTGTTCCTAAAGACACGTAGATCCCTTCAATCGAGATCTAGTGTAGCTTTCATCATGTTTCTTAAATCTTCAGAGTGGTTGGCTATTAGATTCAGGTCTCGGGAACAATCTCCAGGTGTGCTGGTGCCTTCGTGAGCTGAGGACTATGCCACATAACATTCACGTGCTCAAAACAGTGACATGCCACCGCTAAACTCTTTGGTTGTCCTCGTCTTTGACCTTCGTTGATCATGGCCTTCCATGGATGATTTTGCTAATTTGAAGGGACATGTTCCATGTATCTGCCACCTGGAGCTTGCCCATGTAGCTCATTTCTTCATAGGACACCTGTAGCACATCGTTTAGCAAAATAGCTACGAAATCCTGTGCTGGCTGCGGAAACCTGTGCTGGCTGTGGAAACTAACAAGTTTCCGCAGCTGCATGAACAAAAAAGCTAAACCAAACAACAGTCATAAGTGTAGTTATAAAACCATATAAAAAGTCCCTTTTAGACTATAATGCAATGATTTAACAACTAGGTGAATGAAGTGAGTGGAGAAATAAGGCTAAGAGAGTGTATAGGAAGGTGCAGGTTTGAGGCTCAACACTGACACTCGTTGTTTCCATGGTACTATATAATTCTTTTTATTATTTTTCCAACTTAAAGAAAAAAAAAAAAAAATTACATATTCCAAAAAAAGAGCAGCAATGAGACAACATTTCCATTTATTGTTGGCAGCTAGAGTCAGCTGTGTCGACCTTGAACAAAGAACTCGAAAGAAACTCTCTCCTCCATTTGGGTGGGATTTAGTTTGACTTAGGTACATCATAACCTTGTTATTGAGTCAGTTCTTCTTTGATTGGTTAAATTTTCCAATCATATGGAGAGTTTTTTCATGCCTCCTGCATGATGAACTTATGCAGAGTTATCATATGCTACCACATGGTCATCATTGAGTCGTTCTTTTGTTCAAGGGAAGTATGCCTGATTCGGCCTCCCTGCGGTGTCTCTTGACCTATTCTTTCAGTCAGCCATCCCTAGTTGTTAGTGTCTTGTCTATCATCACATCAATTATATTGGTCCTTTACTCGTGCTGGATTGAGAAGGTCTCCATTGACTTCTTACTGGCAAGTCTTGTCCTTATCGACAATGACATATTGCTCTGAGGACAGGCCTAGAGTTGCACCCTAGCCCTATTTTCATTATTGATTGGTCACCTTGTGCTCAGCATCGATCAATATCATGGGTCATTGGCTGGTTGGTTTCCCTTGTGTTTGACATCAGCTTTCATTATCACACATTGGGATTCGTGCAGTGCCTTGGTTTCCAGTTGACCTTACTGGTGGATTCCTTGCCTCTATGTTAGCTTTCATTATTGGTTGGTTCAGAGGGTTTCTATCATGAACTAGCTACATCTTGTGTATGCGAGAAATGTGCTTTAGTCGGGTTACTACATCTTTTTTCATTTGATTCCTTCCACATTATTGGCCTACACGTTACACTCATGCCATAATCATGAAGGATGCCTTAGTGCCTTCCTTCTAGTGGATCTTTCCCTATTGACTATGACTCATTGCTCTCGGTCAAAGGTCTAGAGTCCATTTGGCAATACCTTGGGGTTTACAATCATCAGTGGTAGATCCTTCACTATCCATAGTGGGAAACCATCATTGTCTCCTGATTGATAGATTCTCACAATTGTTCGACTTTAGCTCATCTATTCACACTTGTTAGATTGTACTAGGTACCTTGAATCTCATTTTCATTATCAGTGAGTAGTCTCACATTTGTTAACAGTGTATATCAATGACCAGTAAAAAAACAATTTCTCACATGGTAGAGTTCATATCATTTTATTCCCATTGTGTAGAAATGTACCACGACGATCAGTGAAGACCTCAGGTTGCATCAGCATTCTTTGGTTCACTTGTCAGTTGCTCTTGTTGCTGCTAGTTGACACCATTCCACCTTATATGTTGCAGTCTTGCACAGTGACATCCTATATGCTGCCATCCGAGTTGCGATGTAGTATCATCTTACTCCATGATGTTCGTTTGGTACTATTGGTATCAATTTTTGACATCAGTGATCAGCTTCATTTTTCAGCTTCATTGGTCATCTTCTTATATGTGATATTTAGACATTTACTTGTTCGATCGTCATCAGATGATCCATTATGTACTTTCAGTTCCTTAAATTTCTATATATAGTGGATTTTCTTGTACTTGATATGCAGACATGCTTTACTTTCTCTGAGCATGGGTATGCCCACCTCAGACAATTATGTCTTTCTAATCTTCTTTTGCTGGCTTGGTAGGCTTAAATCTGGTGAAGTCCTTCTTAGTTTTTGACAGGTTTCCTTTCCATGTACTTAATACATTTCGACCATCATGTACCCCTTTTGACCTCATCTATTAGGGGGCATATGTTATAGCTCCGAATATCACCCTTTGTATTTTTAATGCTTGGTTTATCACCTAGGGCAACCCATCCTTCCAAAATTGGTCCAAATATTTAAAAAACAATGTTTTACTCCTTGTACGTGAATTTTCCCTATATTAAATGTGTGTACATGCGGGTAGATATATACAAACCCATGTATATGTCTTAAAACACTTTAAAAAAAATTATATTTCCTTAATTATGGTGGGAGATCATGGATTTTACCTTTGATTACCTATTAGTGCACATGGAACAACTGTTCCCAACTGTATCCCAACTAAAAAACTACTTTGGGAGAAGTATAAAAAGACTTCAATGGGAAGGCCTAAAGGAGGAGAGAAGAGATAGAATTATTATACTGACATTATCCTCTGATCAAGTCCGAACAATCCCTGTGCTTCAAGCACTTCCCCAAGTTTATGAAACCCTTCTTTCCTTGAGTTTTGATGTTCTCTCATATGCTTGGAGATATCATGGTATTGGGTGTGGAAGGAGCCTACTGAAGACTAGGACTGGAGGGACCTGGAGGACGGTTCTGCTTGGAGCTAGAAGAGGAAGACTCAGGTGAACTCTTTCTATGTTTTATTATAGTTATCTGCAATAAAAAGAAACATTGTTTTGTTCATGATATCAACTTTGTTCATGCATCAGATGTTATTGTTATGGTATATATATGAATGACTATTTCAAAGTATGACTAACCATCTACTTATTTTTTATAAAGTTGATTTCACTATAATGCTTTATCTATCTGTTGTTGTGAATCTTTGAATTGGTTGTTTTTCAAGTTCAAAAATCATGAGGAGTTACAGAGGGTTTGCACCCTGGCTGGAACTACCTGAACGAAGGACCCCCACGTATGTACATCCTCGCATAGTTCGTTTTTTTAAGAATTTTTCCTTAGTTATATGATTGTTTCTTACTGTAGATTACTCATGCTCTGTTAGTGTTCTGACCCAAAGCCCTAGGGGACTTTATCCCTCAACACTCATCTCATTAAACAAAATATAATCAAAACATGTGACAAATTGTGATAAGAGTTAATTTGACTAATATAGGAGGTGACTTAAGGTCCATATACTTACCCAATGATGAGGCTCGTTAGTCACATTGTCATGATGTTATATCTTGAGTAGATCTTTTATTGTAAATACTGCATCGAGCTATGTTATAAAGCTCCATAAGGAGTATGTATATTTTCAACAATATGTTGAGCTATATGTGTCATTGAACATTGAGGGCAGTGTCCCCTAAGGGAGATCCTTTTGTAACAACCATGGTGAAAATTCCATGTTAAAAAGTTAAAAACAATAACCACGAATGAATAGGACACTTATTCCAAGCTAAATGTTTGGCAAGACATTCTAGGGGGTGCTCATTTTGTTGCTTATGGATAAGGAAATTGCAAAAGGAAATGTATAAGGCATTAAAAGGTATTTTGGCACATTTATTTATGAAAATAATGGAAATTAGGAGAAAAAGGAAGTGAAAGGCCACAGGTTGCATGTCAGGAGGAAACTAGAGGAAAATAAAGAAAATAGATGCCTCATTCACAAAAAGGATTTTCAGGATCAGTTAGTAACCTTTTCTCAATTCAGTGTCGGAGATCTCTCTCTCATACTCTCGGATACTTAGAGTTTTGTTGGAGCACTCTTGGAGGGTGTGGAATACTTGGATTTTTTGAGAAAGAAGTCAAAGGAAGAGCACAAAAGTGCAAGAAGGCAACGACATCAACAACTACATCATATTTTCTTGCGTGTACCAAGTTGCATGTATGTTTTCTTCACTAGTTTTGGCATGCACAACATATGCGTGTAGTTTTTTGTTTATGATCTGTCATTAGGCATGGAGGATGGAAGGGATTGATAGTGGATTTCCTAGCCTTAACATTTCCTAGATAACCATGGTGATTGTGGGTTTATTTCTTTTTCGGTTTTTGATTGGTTCTAATCTTCCTTTAGGATGGGTTGAGTTACTAGTCCCATAGCCTTGGTTGGACAAATGTTCTAGAGCCCTGTAACAACTTGGGTTGAGTTACTAGTCCTGTAGCCTGGGTTGGACAAACACTCTGGAGCCCTTTGTGCATTGATTTACTAGTCTAGTAGTCGGGTTGGAAAAACACCCTGGAGCCCTAGATGGCTGGGATAGAGACTGACCTAATGATGATTTTGGTGATGTCTAACTGTGAGGTGGAATCATTGTTTGATGGGCTGAGGTGGATGGCCTCTGGAATCCCTGGATGAGTTTTGTTTGATGTTTTCTATGAGATCCCACATTCATGCTTGGAATATGGCATGGGGGTGAATAGCTAAAGAGAGATTTGGCTGAGCCATTCTATAGCCATGTGGAACGTGGTAATCCCATCTCTAATTGGTTCATTGCATTCATTAATGAGAAATACGTTCCCTTGATTTTCATGTGTAAAGGTACTGATGTATTTATGGATTTGATGGATGATATGTTTATTGTATTTATGTTCATATTATGATTGTTATATGCACATTTCATGAAAGAAACTATGTATGGGCATCAGCATGTTTTTACTTGTATATGAATCGATAATGTGCCTATGAACTAATAGATAATATTGTAGAAAATGCCATGAGGAAAGAATGGGTCATAGTGATTGTCAGATAAGAATGAGATCCCTACGCTTAACTCTATTATTTAAACTTGTATATTATAGGTTGATGATATGTTTGATGAAATGCTTGTCATGGCTAGTAGGGATCCAGTCGAGGTATTGAATAGTATTTACTTAGTACTTTCATTTCCACATTAATTTTCTGATTTGAAGAGATGGATCACTTCTAGGCAGTGTCCTAGGATTTGAGCCTTAGAAAGTGGCTTAAATCCCTATAGTGCTAGCACATCACTAACAATTTTGGTCCATAGTTGTTGGACGATTGACCTATGAGAGTGAATTTAGCCTTCTAATCACTCACTTACCCATATCATGAGAGAAACTATGGCCAAAGAGACCTAAAACAACAGTGGGACCCAGTGAGAGGCTATCTAAGTGGCTGACTTATCTTATGAGGGTTCGATTGATGATGTTGGATGTTTTTATGGTGTGTTTCCATCACTTCCACTTCCTTAATGTGACTTAAGAGGTCAAATCATATCATAGTGGCTTCTTGTCGCATGGCTACCTCGGTCGGCTGGTTGCTTGGGTAGATGTGGGAGGAGGGTGTTTCAAAGAATCCTCTAGAAGGTAAGAATGGAGTAAGAAGAGAAATCCTACCTTACCATTGGGATGAGGCAGCTTACCATATCCTCAAGTATATATCTTGTGAAGGGAGATTGAGTGTGGTATATGCCTAACACTTCATATTGTTCCATGAGTTGAGATTCAAGATAAAATTTATTCTCCCTCAATGACTTAGTCTTCCCCATTTCCTCCTCCAGTCAATCATTGAGATGAGTCAGAAGGTGAGGGAAGGAAAGCACCAACACTTAGCTCACCATGGCTTCATCAAGTTAATTTTGATGGATTCTTTAAGCCACTTAAGGATCCTTGTCCTATGGACTACATTTATGGACATTGATAGGGAAACTTTCATAGAAACCCAATCCATCACACTTGGAGAAACACCAGTCCTTTGCACTATAAGTAAAGAAGAAAAAATAGTGGAAAAAGAAGAAGAAAAAATAGAGGAGGAAGAGGAAACAAAAACAAAATAAGAGGAAAGAAAAAAAGAGGAAGAGGACATAAAAAAGAGAGAGAAAGGAGAAGCTAGAATTAAAGGAGAAGAAGTGAATAAAAAAGTATAAGGAACAATAAGCCCTAAGAAGACTTCTAAATCCCAAGGAGTAGAGAAAACAATGACACCAAACAAGTCTATCTCCTGGGATATTAGACAAGAAGTAGCTGCAACATCGGATACATTGGTCACACCTATTAAGCCCAAGAGGAGGCAACCAAGACAAGATCTCCTATATTTTAAAACAATGAAGAGTACCATAACTAGATAGGGAAAACCACAAACTCCAACAAGGGTCCCTATCATTATTGATGAATCACCAAGTAAAAAGGAAGAAGTAGGGCCCAATGAGCGAAAGATTGAGTAGCTCACTTCTCCTAAAATTAAAATAGGTAACCTATAGCCTATGTGGGTAGGGCCACCACTACGTGAGTGACCTTCAAGAAACCAATGAGACAAACTTTTTCTGAGCAACCAGAAGAAGTGAATCTATAAGAGAGACAGGGTTTTCCATAGGAGGAATAAGGGAAGCTACATGAAGAACCACCAAGAGCCTCATCCACAACCTAGGTTTGGGTAGTATTACAAATTTATGTGAGGAAGGATTATCCCTGAAAAATTTGTAATCCCAATCCTCTATGAGTTGGAGATAGAGAGAGGAAGACACCATAGGTGGATGGAAATTTGCAAATCCAACAATGTGGAAGATGTTGGCCTCATGGAGGATAAAGTCACTCAAATGGGCAGGGAATTGAATGATTTTAGACAAAGGGAATATATTATGAAGAAGAAGCTACAGGTAGAAAACACAAGGTTGAGAGAGAAGTTACATGAGAAAGAAACATGACTTTCCTCCATGGAAAGCCTCTATATGGAAGACTTGCAATGCAAGAAACCATTAAAATCTTATGCTCTCTTCCTCAAAGAACAATAGCTGAAATTACAAATAAAAAATCTAGCATAATGTGGGTCTCTTCCTTTTCAGGACTACAAGAACTTTATTTAGTTTTGAAAACAAGCTAATATTGAAGATATGAAAAAGTTAGTTGAATTCTACATGCACAACTTCATTTTAACAAATATGAATTCCTGGGACCCAATTCAAGATTGGGAACCATGAAACTAATGGATTTTTCATCTTGGTTGTGTCATGAAGAGATAAGGGCTAAGGAGGTGAAAAAGGTAATGCCAGAAGAGGAGAAGGAGACCTTATATATTAGAGCAGATCTAATAAACCCTAAGGCTCTCATCAACAATCATAACCTCATATTCCTTGATGTTTCATTAGCACCCAAATACATTACAATCTGGGAGAATGCCATTATGCAATTTAAATATTCCTTTATATTGTTAGGAACATAAATTTTGTAATATTTCTAGAGAATATGGCATGCCTTACCCCACGGTCCACAAGTCAGAGAATATAACTCTCTTGAAAGATTGAGGAATGCCTTGGAGAGAACACCAATGTACAACAGAGTCATGTAGAGGATGAATATCATATGGATATGAATCACACTTTGTACACCTTTGTTGATAGACATACAACAAGGAAAGGACCAAACAAAAGAGTAGAAGGAATGGACTAATATAGAAACAAATCCAGATTTTTACCCGCAAGAAGGCATAGCATCTGAGGTGCCTTGGGATGTGACAGAGGCCACCAAGGCCATGAAAGAGCTTCACATGGACGACTAAGTTTCTTAGAGGATGAGAAACTCCTTCAGTAGGGGGGTGATGATGAGTCCCATTAGTAGGTATATCTTGAAGCACATTACACCATCCTCTAGCCTTAAAAATATCCTTTTCTCACATTAGTTCACATTGTTTGCTATAATATTCTTAGTAAGAAGAGTAAAAGTTGTGTTTCATAGTATGTGGCCTAACGTGGTTTGATGTAGGAAAAATAATATCCTTTTATGCATTTACTATCCAGGGGCTTGGTGGAGACAATTGGGATATAATTTAGGGGTTTTTCCACTTCCTTAACTCCCTAACTCAACTTGGGATCACAACATCCTCTCTCACCAGTTTGAGTTCATTGAAAATCAAGTAACTCCTAGTACAAGTGTAGCTTTAAGAGGGAACAAATCGACCATTTGTGAGAGCGAGGTAATCACCTGTATTTTGAAGGGACATTCTATTAGCTACCATTTTGTATAAATAAACAAGATGAAAATGTCATTACGATTCAAAGTTTTGATTCAGCTAGGTGTAGCTATTGATCTGAAAGCTTGACATTGTTGCTTTTACTTTTATTAGATGTATGAGACTTTTACTTTCTGATAATGAGAAGTTGGCTATTAATATGCATTTGAGTTAGTTTTATAGGGCTTGGACCCTTGGTTTTGTGCCCATCAGAGAGGCTTTGCTACCACTTTTGTACTTTTTTTTGTTCTTACTTCCAAGAATTTCATAACTTTTTTTCATTACAGTAGAGTTTAAGCTATAAAAACATTTTATTACAAGCTTCTACATCACCTCTCTTATGGGAGAATGGTTGAAAGGATTACAATCTTACCCCAAAAAAATTGTGTTTATGATTTCTTAAAAATAGATAGATGTTAGTTTTCCTGACTCATATCTACATTCTATAACTTAGCCAGCTGAGTGATCAGAGTAGTGTTATAGCATAAAATAGATGTGATTAAAATCCAACTCATATTTTCCATCATAGTTTGTATCATTATGTTTATAATCAATGGATGTATGTATTTGGTTAGTTGTAGATCTATGTTAATCTGTAGGGGAGGGAATCTCTTTAACTTCCATTTTGTACTTCTCCATCTTCTCTTTCCATCCCTCAATTCTGCCCCTAAAACTTTGTTTGCATGGTCACATTTCAAAGGAAATTTGGGACACTATGGCCATTCATTGTGGGAAACGATTCTTGGGCTTGGTTAGGATGCTTCCCAAAAATTATTTCACTCTCTACAAAATTCATCTACCTCTTCATGCCATTAAGACATCATCTAAACCCTAAAAAGGCTCTCGGAAACCCTCCTGTAGCATTATAGGTCCTCCTGTAGAAATATAGGACCTCTTATAGCAACACCTATATTATGCCTATAACACCACTTTTCTTCACTTTCTTTGATCCCCACTTCAAAATTAACTCATTCAGTATGTATAATAACCCCAAGTTGTCAATTTATTATCAAGATGAGCTACTATACCACTCCAATTCCTTTTCCTTAATGCAAAACATATAGTAGAATTAGTGTTTTTCAATCACAAGCATGATTCACGTTAGATTTCTTATTTTCAAGGAAGTCTGAAATAGATGATGGTACATGAAATTATGTTGCTGATTTTATAAATTATTCAAGAGAGAGTAGATTTCCTTCTAAAAGTATATTAGCCCTATTTATTTCATGAAATGATTAATTAGCATCTACAAGTTGAAGTAATGGAATTTTTTGTTTCATAGCTAGAATCAATTTTAAATTGTGCTTTCATCAACAAGATTTCTCTATAGTTTAGTAGGAGGAATGGTCCCTGAACACCTTGAACTAATATCATGACTAAAGGTGGCATGAGTAGAATCTAACCTACTATGCATATATCACTCTCACCCCTAAGTTTGTACGAACCACAGGTTGATAATTTGAGTTGAGGAGCCCTTGGGAGTTCATTCTTGGTGAAATACGAGGGCTCACCACCTTCAAAATCACTTGTAGGTAGCCATGGGGAGTTCAAATCTAGACCATTCATTTGGCTTCCCCAGCTTTCTAGCATGTTGTCTACTTTATTTCCGATCCTTTATGAATGGGAAGAAACTGCATATGGTAGACTAAATAATGATATTTTCATTCTAGACACCAAGAGACACAATCTCCAAATATTTACAAATTTGGTGAAAATATTGTCATATATCTTCTTTTGAGCATTGGAAACAACCAACTATCAATCCTTAGCTATCTGTAGATTTGCATAACCAAATTCTAACTATAATACCCTTCTGTTTTCTATGCAATAATTATTGTTTTAGACATGGATTATGTTTTTTTACTGAATGGCTAGGGAAACCATATAAGACTAGTGAATGATTTGTTAAATAAAACCTTTTGGTGATATAATCATTATATTATTATTAATAAAAAAATGTTGGAATTACTCAGGAAGGAAGTACTAGAGTTAGAAGATTCTTTGCAAATGGGAAACAATTATTGGTGGTTAAATTCAAGATAAGTTTTCCCTTAAAAGGCTCCTCAAAATACCTAGGAGAAAAAATATTGGATTTAATATGATGAATGAAAAATATCTATTAAATCACTAAGTTGGAGAAATATAATAATATTACATGAAACAAATCACTCTGAGAGAGAAAGGTGGCATTAAAAGGGAAAAGGAAAACAACAAATTTTCAAAAAAAAAAAAAGAAAGGTAGGTATTGGGTTAGCATACCCAAAAAGAGGGACATTTTTAAAATTTGCTAAGGGAAAGGAAGAAAATTTATAAGTACACCATTCTATAGTCAATAGAGGTTGTTGATATTAGCAGAAAGTATATCTTACCTCGGGGGAGAACTGGTGGATTCAGTTCATGGTTAGTAGGAACTTACTTTATTCATGAGTAGTTGTCCAAACAAAGATTCTGGTTAGCATTTACTTTATTCTCTCTTAGGATTAAGATGCATTTAAATATTGTGATATTGTTGAATTTTATGTAAGTAGAAAATTATTCACACTGGTATAAAACTTAGTTGTTTCTTCATGTGTTATACTCTTGATAGTATGCTAATGTATTAATGATAAGGAGGATCAAGTAGATGTTATAATGAATGGGTTTATTACTACATGTGATATAATTCATGTGTAGTGATGATATTATTACTATATGAGGATATCAATGGACTTCCTCAAATTATTGATAATTGCATGGAAGTCTTCGATGAAGTATAGACAAGATGAAGGATCCAGTTCAAGTACATTACAAAATATGTAGAGCTACAATAAGGGATTGTATAGAAATTTTATGTTAAAGAAAAAAATTTACATCCAAAATACCTTAATTTTCTATAAGTATATATATAATTGTGACTCGATATAACAAGTATGCCTACAGGTCATTTTTCCAATCTAAAGTTGGAATAGATCTTCATTATGAAGGATGGAAAGAGATATCAGTACCAGACCTTAGAAGGGAAAATATATCTTGGATAGTTATGGCTAGTATATATTACTAGTGATAAGGGTGAGATCTTTGAATTTAATACAATATTTCTATAGAAAATAAATAAATTAAAAACAAAGAATGACATCATTCATCCTGAAATGTAACTTAGTTGCACAGAGTGAAATTGTTTTAGTAGCACCACCAAGAGGAGGCAATAGTAATTCCGCCTAACTAGAGTCTAGGTAGATAACTTTGTGCCTACCTAAGAATCTTACCATGTTATTTAAAAAAAAATGCAGCGAGAGTAAGTCACTCCATTTTTCTTCCTAGTGTAGCATTATAGGTTCTCCTGTAGCAATAGTAGACCTTGTGTAGCAACACCTTTAGAAGGCATATAGCACCACTTTTCTTCACCTGCTTTGATCCCCACTTCAACCTTAGCTCATTCAATATGAATAATAACCCCAAGTTGTGATTTTATGATCAAGAGGAGCTACTATACCACTCCAATTCCTTTTCCTCACTTCAAAACATAGTAGCATTAGATTCTTTCAATCAAAAGCATGATGCAAGTTAGATTTCTAATTACCAAATAAGTATGAAATAGATAGATGATACATGAAATTATGTTGTTGATATTTTAAATTATGCAAGATAGAGTAGCTTTCCTTTTGCAAGTAGATTAGCCCTTTTCCTTTCGTGAAATGCTTAATTAGCATCTACAAGCTGAGCCAATGGAATTTTCACTTTCATAGCTAAATCAATATTCAATTGTGCTTTCATCAACGAGATGTCATTATAGTTCAATAGGAGGAATGGTCTCTGAAGACCTTGATTAATATCATGGCTAGGGGTGGCATGAGTAGAACCTAACCTACTGTGCATATAGAAAGTTATCCTCTAAGTTTCTATCAACCCTAGGTTGATAATTTGAGTTGAGGAGCCCTTGGGATATGCAACATCCTTGGTGCAATACCAGGGCTCACCACCTTCAAAATCACTTGTAGGTGGCCATGGGTAATTGAAATCTAGACCATTCATTTGGCTTCCCCATTTTTAGAGCATGTTTTCTACTTTATTTCTGATCGTCTAGGAATGCGAAGAAACTACATATGGTAGACTAAATACCGATGTTTGGATTCTAGACACCAAGAGTTAAAATCTCCAACTCTTTACCAATTTGGTGGCGAGGGTGCCATATATCATCTTTTGAGCATTGGAAACAACCAACTATCAATCCCTACCTATCTATAGATTTGCATAACCAGCTTCTAACTATAATACCCCTCCATTTTGTATGTAATAATTACTGTTTTAGACATGGACTGTGTTTTTTGACCGAATGGATAGGGAAACCACATTAGACTAGAGAATAATGGCTTAAATAAAACCTTTTGGTGATATAATAATTATATTATTATTAATAATAAAAAATGTTGGAATTACTCGAGAAGGAAGTATAAGAGTTAGAAGATTATTCGCAAATAAGAAATATTTATTGGTGGTCAAAGTCAAGATAAGTTTTCCCTTAAAAGGCTCCTCAAAATACTTACGAGAAAAAATATTGGATTTAATATGATGAAATAAAAATATCTATTAAATCATAGTTGGAGAAATATAACAAGATTGGTTGAAACAAAGCACTATGGGAGAGAAAGTTAGGCTTTAAAGGGAAAAGGAAAAGAACCTTTAAAAAAAAACAAAAGCCTAGGTATTAGGTTAGCAGACCCAAAAAGAGGGACACTGTTAAAATTTTCTAAGGGAAAGGAAAAGAAATTATAAGTACACCATTCTATAGTCAATAAAGGTTGTTCATTCTAGTGGCAAGTGTATCTTAGCTCATGGGAGAAGTAGTGGATTCAGTTGATGGTTAGTAGGAACTTACTTTGTTCCTGAGTAGTTGTCCAAAAAAAGATTCTGGTTAGCATTTACTTTATTCTCTCTTAGGATTAAGATGCATTTGAATATTGTGATATTGTTGAATTTTTGTAAGTAGAAAATTATTCATGTTGGTAGAAAACCTAGTTGTATCTTCATGTGTTATACTCTTGATAGTATGATGATGTATTAATGGTAAGGAAGATCAAGAAGATTTTAGAATGAAATGGTTTATTCCTGCATGTGATATAATTAGTGTGTAGTGACGATATTATTACTATATGAGGATATCAGTGGACTTCCTCAAATTATTGATAACTGTGCAGAATTCTTTGATGAAGTAAATGCAAGATGAAGGATTCGGTTCAAGTACATTAGAAAATAGGTAGAGCTAAAATAAAGGATTGTATAAAATTTTATGTTAAAGAAAAAAAATTATATAAAATCCCTTGATTTTCTATAAGTATATACTTAATTGTGACTGGATGTAACAAGTATGCCTAAAGTCATTTTTCCAATCTAATGCTAGAATAGATCTTCATTATGAAGGATGGAATTAGATATTGATACCAGACCTTAGAAGGGCAAAGATATCTTGGATAGTTATGGCTAGTAGATATTACTAGTGATAATGGTGAGAAATTTTAATTTAATACAATAGTTCTATAGAAAATAAATAAATTAAAAACATAGAATGACAACATTCATCCTGAAATGTAACTCAGTTACATGGAGTGAAATTGTTTTAGTAGCTCCACCAAGAGGAGGAAATGATAATTCTACCTAACTAGAGTCTAGGTAGTTACCTTCATGCCTACCTAAGAATCTTTCCATGTTATTTAAAAAAAATTGCAACGAGAGTAAGTCACTCCATTTTTCTTCCTAGTGTAGCATTATAGGTCCTCCTGTAGCAATACTAGACCTCGTGTAGCAACACTTTCTACCTTTAGAAGGCCTATAACACCACTTTTCTTCACCTTATTTGATACCCACTTCAACCTTTGCTCATTCAATATGAATAATAACCCCAAGTTGTGATTTTATGATCAAGAGGAGCTACTATACCACTCCAATTGCTTTTCCTCGCTGCAAAACATAGTAGCATTAGTTTTTTTCAATCAAAAGCATGATGCAAGTTAGATTTCTTATTTCTCAAATAAGCCTGAAATAGATAGATGATACATGCGATTATGTTGTTGATATTTTAAATTATGCAAGATAAAGTAGCTTTCCTTCTACAAGTAGATTAGCTCTTTTCCTTTCATGAAATGATTAATTAGCAGCTGCAAGATGAACTAGTGGAATTTTCATTTTGATAGCTAGAATCAATATTCCATTGTGCTTTCATCAACAAGATGTCACTATAGTTCAGTAGGAGGAATGGTCTCTGAAGACCTTGATCTAATATTATGACTAGGGGTGGCATGAGTAGAACCTAATGTACTGTGCATATAGAAATTTCACCTCTAAGTTTGTACGAACCCTAGGATCATAATTTGAATTAGGGAACCCTTGGGAGTTGCAACATTGTTGGTGCAATACCAGGGCTCACCACCTTCAAAATCACTTGTAGGTGGCCATGGAGAGTTGAAATCTAGAACATTCATTTGGCTTCCCCATTTTTGGATCATTTTTCTACTTTATCTCTGATCCTTTAGGAATGGGAAGAAACTATATAGGGTAGACTAAATACCGATATTTTGATTCTAGACACCAATAGTTACAATCTCCAACTCTTCACCAATTTGGTAGCGAGGGTGCCATATATCATGTTTTGAGCATTGGAAACAAGCAACTATGAATCCCTACCTATCTATAGATTTTCATAACAAAATTTTAACTATAATACCCCTACATTTTGTAAGTAATAATTATTGTTTTCGACATGGACTGTGTTTTTTGGATGAATGGATAGGGAAACCATATTAGACTAGTGAATGATTTCATAAATAAAGCATTTTGGTGATACAGTCATTATATTATTATTAGTAATAAAAAATGTTTGAATTACTCATGAAGGAAGTACAAGAGTTAGAAGATTATTTGCATATGGGAAATAGTTATTGGTGGTCAAAGTCAAGATACGTTTTCCCTTAAAAGGCTCCTCAAAATACCTATGAGAAGAAATATTGGATTTAATATGATGAAATAGAGATACGTATTAAATCACATAGTTAGAGAAATATAATAAGGTTGGTGGAACAAAGCATTGTGAGGGAGAAAGGTGGGCTTTAAAGGAAAAAGGAAAAGAACCTTTAAAAAAAAAAAAAAAAACCTAGGTATTGTGTTAGCAGACCCAAAAAGTGTGACACTGTTAGAATTTTTTAAGGGAAAGGAAAAAAATTATAAATCCACCATTCTATAGTCAGTAGAGGTTGTGGATTCTAGCCGAAAGTGTATCTTAGCTCAGGGGAGAACTCATGGATTTAGTTCATTGTTAGTAAGAACTTACTTTGTTCTTCAGTAGTTGTCCAAACAAAGATTTTGGTTAGCATTTACTTTATTCTCTCTTAGGATTAAGAGGCATTTCAATATTATGATATTGTTGAATTTCTGTAAGTAGGAAATTATTCACGTTGGTAGAAAAATTAGTTGTATCTTCATGTGTTATACTCTTGATAGTATGGTGATGTATTAATGATAATGAAGATCAACTCGATTTTATAATGAATTGGTTGATTCCTTCATGTGATATAATTCATGTGTAGTGATAATATTATTACTATATGAGGATATCAGTGGACTTCCTCGAATTATTGATAAATGTGTGGAAGTTTTTGATGGAGTATAGGAAGGATGAAGGATTCAATTCAAGTACATTGGTAGATATGTAGAGCTACAATAAAGGACTGTATAGAAATTTTATGTTAAATATATTTTTTTTTTATCCAAAATCCCTTGATTTTCTATAAGTATATATTTAATTGTGAGTGGATATAACAAGTATGGCTACATGTCATTTTTCCAATCTAAAGCTAGTATTATACCTTCATTATGAAGTATGGAATTAGATATAGATACCAAACCTTGGAAGGGCAAATATATCTTCGATAGTTGTGGCTAGTAGATAGTACTAGTGATAAGGGTGAGAGCTTTGAATTTAATGCTACATTTCTATAGAAAATAAACAAATTAAAAACAAAGAAGGATAAAATTCATCGTGAAATGTAATTTAGTTGCATGGACTGAAAATTGTTTGAGTAATGCCAGTAAGAGGAGGCAATGATACTTCCACCCAACCAGAGTCTATGTATTTAGCTTCCTACCTACCTAAGAATCTTACCATGTTATTTAAGATCCAATGCAGCTAGACTCACTACATTTTGCTTCCTATTGTAACTATGATATTAGGGTATTGAATAAACAACCAATATTCAAACAGTTCCAATAAATGTGTATTATAATTGGTACCATAATGGGAACACAAGAATTATAATAGTAGTTTGTTATTTCAATTGAGATATAAGAAAAAAATATAAAAAACAATAAATACCACTGTGAATCAGTATAAGCATCAATTTGGGGATTATACACACATCATTTTTAGAAAGGAGTGGTGATAACTAGCATAAGAGAAATTACAGATAAATCATACTAATGGAAACAAAAGTATGAATACTGGAGTAGCAATTAATCTACACATAAATAAGCTATCAACTGAAAAGAAAAACAAAACAAAACAAAACAAAACCATCTTAACAAAGATGCTTAAGGATAGTGAGAAATTATCTTTCCAAGTTAAGGTCATCATAGTCATACATAGAATAACCACATAAATGTTTCCAAGCACTTTCAAACAATATTGTATATAGAACTCATCCATAGCCTCCACATAGAAAGATATTCCATAGAGCTAATCGTTTGAAAAAAAATAACATATATAGATAGGATCACAATGTGCATCTCTTTGGAATAAAGTATAGTTAATAAAAATTAAAATTAATTGTAACTGTAAGAATTTATACAATTCAACATTACTAATTTGCATCCTTGAAGCAAAACCAATTTTGAAAACATAAAAGAAAGAAAAGGAAGAAACCCACAAGTCATATCAAGCATGGAATATTTATGTATGCCATAGGATAGAGGCCATCCTATAAAAGTGTATGCCTCAGAGAGGAAATATTTTTTCAAATTAAATTCATTGTAGGGAAAAGCTAGCCTTAAGGGTTCATAGTGACAAGAACTTGTACATAATCGAAACCCTTATTTCATTGCATACCAAAATGAATGGAAAGAAAAGTAGAGATGCGAGGAAGACTGACCTATGGCATAGGAAGTGTGAGTTAGAAGTGGAGGAAAGTCCTCAATAAGTGTAACTGAACTGAGCAAAATTGCATAAGTACCTAAAAAAAATTGTTCAAAGTGGAGGTCAACATATTGGTCAAAAACATGCTAACCCAAAACCATAAACAACATTGAGAGTGATTTACACCTATATTAAGGATGATTTGTACCGTTTCTTGTGTCACATCAAATTACAACCCAGACAATGCTTGGAAAACTCACTTAGTTCTACAATAACTTTAAAAGAAATGGAAAATACTCATGAGCACGGAGGCTAAAGTTAACTAAGTGAAAAGAAAAGGCCCTAATAAAATAAACAAGTATTACACAAGTTATATGCTAGAAAAGGGAAAGCCAGATTACAAGTATCCCATTAAGAACACACAACTCTATAACTACCCAAGGTGACACAGAAACCCAAGGTTTTGGGTCTCTTTCATAATATGAGGGTTGATTTTTCTTAATCCACTAACCATTTGGGAAAATTTCAAAGAAATGAATAATAAACCACTGAAGAAACCCTCACACATAAATATTTACCTGTATCACTAGGTAGGGAATGTGGCAAGGGAATTTACATCTATGTTGCATAATAAGTTAATATCATGTTAGGGTAGTCATTTCTATGGAACTAGAGATGGATGGAAACTTGATAATGAAAACATATTCTAGGAAATGCACATTAAACGAGGATAAGGCGAAGTTAGTTGTCTGAAAATTGATGATAATAACTCCAAGCAAGTTATAGAGGTACTATTGAGTGACGCCGAGAGGTTTTGATCACTGAAGTCATGAGAGTTCCCTAGTGTAGTAGGGCAATAAATAGTTGAATCGGAACAATAAGAAAAAAACTAGGGCAAAGAAACATAGGAACGAAAGTAATAGCGTAGAAAAAATCTATAACATTACTGACATTCTAAAAAGGGATTTGTGGAGGTTTGTCGCTACACCAAAACCTGTAGGTGTTAGTAAACATTACAAACAAGTAACTAGGATCCCTATGGTGGAAATTATGGATTCCGTACATGTGCGAAGATTATTCCAACAACCCCCTTCAAATGCAACTCAAGGGAATCAAACCTGGGTCAAAGCTCTGATACCATGTGGATGTTTGCCGTTAGACCAAAACCCATAGGTGTTGGTAAACATTACAAATCAATAACTAGGATCCCCAAGGTGGAAATTACAGATTCCATAGAGGTGCAATGATTCTTCCAACACCTCCCCTCAAATGAAACTCAGGGGAATCGAACCTAGGTCCAAGCTCTGATACCATGTGGAGATTTGCTGTTACACCAAAACCCAAAGGTGTTCGTAAATGTTACAAACAAGTAAATGGGATCCCCAGGGTGGAAATTACAGATTACATAGAGGTGAAGAGATTCTTACAACAAGATTAAGCATCAATTTAGGAAGAAAAAGCATAGCCACACATTATAGCTTCCAGTTCTCCATACAACGATAACAACATTCTCCAAGAAAGACAAGACACTCAACGGAAAAAACGAAATGAATGAGGAAACAAATTAGCTCATAAGGCTAGGGTTTGTAAAAATACATTCCCATTTTTGAATTGACATGAGTAAATATTTGTTGTCAACGTGGAGCCAACCCTAACGATCACATGAAGATCACATGGGCTATGATGATGTGGCCTCCACTTGTTTGCATCATGAATGTTAATAAACATCGACCTTATTTTCCAAATATCGCTTGTATTCAATAGAAGAAAGTGCCTTATAATAAAAACTATATCCAACACATCTTTGTACGAAGGTCAAATTAACATCACCCTTCAGATCATACATTACCTATAGTAATAAGTATTGTAATATGGAACCGATGCAATGAATACCAAATTTTATGGATGCACAATAATGATAGCACAAACCATAAGGTTATAGAGTTGATATCTTAGCAGAAGGTTAGTGGGTTAACAAACTTAGCAGGAGGTAAGGCACAATAAAAAAAAATTGTATTAATGATACTTTAAGATAACCCTTCTAATTAAAGGTCTAAGCATATATAGGAACAAATAAGTATAAACAATTTTTTTTAAGGAAAATGAGGTCTGTGATATATGGTATCAGAGCTAAGCTTTGAAATGGGGCCTGCATGAGATCATCACATTTTGAATATAGATATGAGTGGAATTGGAAATTAAATTCAAAATGGCTATACTAATGTTGAATTGTGTTGGATCATAAGGTACCCCAACAAAGTAAGATTACAGCATGCACTAGTAGATGATCCAAATTTACCTGCAGTGGAGGGACAACAAATCTATGTAGAATTAGGAGGAGGAAATACTCCAACCACAACTTAGCTTGTGGATATTGTGAGGAGCATACAAAAAGAGTTGATTCATCTTAGAACCAACAATGAATGGTTGTTGAAATATAGTGAACAGAAAGAAAGAACGATAAGGGATTTGAATGAAAAATCTAATAAGAGAATAAGAGAAATAGGCAGAGATGGAGGGAAAATAGAATCACTAGAGAGGAATAATGTTGAATGGGAAACAAAAAAAATTGAAGTAGGGATGAGTTTGACAAAAATTATCCTCAAAACATAGAAAAGAGTAATAAAGTGGAGCTTCAAGGGGAGTTTAGGAAAATAAAACCCCCTATATTTGATGGTGAAGAAGAGGAGGATGTGGAAGCATGTATCCTCAACATGGAAAAGCACTCCCAAGTTTATGAGTATGAGGGTAACTTGAAGGAAAATATGGTCGTTTTTCAGTTACAAGGGAAGGCTACTCTCTAGTGGGAAGAGGTAAAAAATTGTGAGGAAATTATAGTTTCCTTAGAGGAGTTCCAAAAATAATTTAAGTCCAGATATCTGTATGAACAATATTATGATGATAGATTGAAGCAGTTCCATGAATTATGACTGGGAAAGTTAAATATGGATGAGTTTGTGTCTAAATTCACAAATATGTTCTGGTATGTCCCTTATATTAAGTAATAAAAGGCGAAGTTACAGAGAGATTTGAACCTACCAATACATTACAAAGAAAGGATTGATTTTGACAATCCTAAAAAAATTGATGAACAAGGAAGGAAAAGCTATCTTATGACCAATTCAAAAGCAGGGGATAAGGATTAAAACCTTGACTAAGTAAGGACAAAAACATATCTACAATGAGGGAAAGAAGACAAAATTATCATACCTTAAAATTTTTGGAAAGGATCACGAGGAGAAGAAAATCAACATAGTGATTTCCACTGAACTGACATAATCTCAAACTAGGTAAAAGCTCATATATTTAAACAATTAAACGATAGGTGGGTTTAAAGAGAGATAATCACTAAATTTATGGGAGTGTGGGGAACCTCATTTGTTTAGGGATTTTAGGCATAACCCCAGATCCATTCAAAGCATCCAAGCCATACATGAGGCCTCAATGCTGAGTGATATTGCTAAAAACATTCCTAGGATAAGTGCAGTGCTAGAGGACTAGAAAGCATCACCAATCCATTATGACTGAGATTGAAAGGATGATTTTAAACCATCTTTTTTGTTCCTTAATTGATATACGAGCTAGCTTCAATTATATTAGTCCCAAAAGTGTGGAAACAATGTAAGTTATTAACTAAAAAGTTTAAAAATGAATGGTTAGTACAACTAGCTACTAGCATAATAAGGAAGGTAGTTAGTTAGGTAAGGCAGTGTCCCATCAATTTAAACACCTTTCTCACTAAAGTAAATTTAGATGTACTTCCATTACGGTCACATTATGTATTAATAGGCATGGTTTAGCTAGAAAAATATCAGGAAATAATAAATTGTTTAGAGAAAATAGTAAGTTGTGTAAATTAGGAGGGATAAAAGTAATTGACAAAAGGAATAACAAAGAAAATTTTAGTTAGACAGGTCTTTTCAATACAATTGAAAAAGAGCACTAGAAAAGGGTGTTTGTTATTTGCAATGCATGTTGAAACTAATGAAGGACAAAAAAAAAAAAAAACTAGACGAATTGACAATTATTAGAGATTTCAAGGATTCTTTTCTAGAAGAGATTCTAGGTTTACCTCCCCGCATAGACATATATTTATCCATTGATCTAGTACTAGGCACAACCCCAGTGTTTAGAGCACCTTATAGAATGAATATTCCTAAATTACTAGAATTAAATATGCAGTTACATGAACTACTTGATAAAGGCTATATTACACCCAACATCTCACCATGGGGGGCTCCTATGTTATTTTTGAAGAAAAAAGACGGCTCATTTAGAATGTGTGTTGAGTATTGACAATTAAGTAAACTATCTATTAAAAATAAATGCCCATTACACTGTATTTATGATATGTTTGATAAAGTAAGAGGGGTGACCATATTCTCAAAAAGATTTGTGAACTCGGTATCACCATCTAAGAATAACAAATGAAGACATTCATAATACAACTTTTTAAACTAGATATGGTGATTATTAATTTGTAGTGTTACCATTTTCCTTACTATGCACCAACAACATGTATGTGCTTAATGAAAAATGTGCTTAGTAAGTACCTTCATAAATTTGTATTGGTGTTCATAGATGACATTTTGGTGTATCACATAAATTAAGAGGAGCATAAGGAACATATGAGATTAATGCTTCAAATCTTAAGTGAACATCAACTATATGCTAAATTTAACAAATGTGAGTTCTACAAGGAAATAATACAATATTTAGGCCATGTTATTTCAAAAGAGGGATTGCTTATTGATACTGAAAAGGTTAGGGCCATACAATTTGTCGCATACCTAAGGACGTGTCAGATATTCGATCATTTATTGGAATTATAGGATACTACAAAATATTTATTGAAGTTTTTTCTAGGTTGGCCTACCTTAACTTCATTACAAAATAGAGGAACAGATTTGAGTGGAAAAACAAGTGTCACGATTTTCACAAATTAAAACATATGTTAACAGTAGGACCTATTCTAAGAATTGTATATCTAGAAAAGGAATTTGTTGTATGTATAGCTGCTTGTTTAGAATTTTTTGGAGGAGCCTTGTCATAGGAAAACACAATAGTGGCCTATGAATCTAGGAAATTAAAACCACATAGAAAGAACTATGCAGTGTATGATTTGGAACTGGATGTATACATGCTTTAAATATGTGGAGATATTACCTATTGGGAAAAAATTCACTTTGATAGCATATTTTATTAGTTTAAAATATTGTTTCAACTAACCAAATCTTAATGCTAGACAAGCTAGGTGGATGGCTATTCTTAGTGAATTTGAATTTGATATAAAACACATTAACAGAAAGAAAATAAAATAGAAGATGCATTAAGTAAACTTGCACATTCTCTCATGGGATTATCTACTACCAGTGTTAGTACAAAAGCTACGGAAAAATTCCTAAAATCAATGTAAGAAGATCATAATTATCTATGAATTCAACAAAAATTGCAACAATTAGATATACCAAGCTATGTTGAAAATTCAAAAAAGTTGCTACTCTACATAAATGAATTGTATATTCCCAATGCAAGTGCTCTAAAATAGATGATATTAGACAAATAGCATAAGAAACCATCTGTTAGACACCTTGGATACCAAAATATGATAACGACACCAAGAAAGGAATTTTAATGGCCTAGCATGAAAAAGGAAGTAGTCGAATATTTGTCTAAGTGTTTAGAATGTTAATATGCGAAGGTACAACACCAAAACCCAACAGGATTGTTAAACACCCTACCCATTCTTGGATGGAAATGGGAGGTGATCTCACTAAACGTTATTATAGGATATCCAAAAAACAAGAGGAAAACATGAATCCCTCATGGTTGTAGTGGATACAATACGTAAGGCAACACATTTTATATCTATACAGTCTACCTATGGAACAACTTAGATTAAAAATATTTTTATGAAGGCGATTTTTCAGTTGCAAGGAATACCAAAAATGGTAGTGTCTTACAGGGATGCTAAATTTACTTCGAAATTTTGGAAATCATTTTTTGGAGATATGGGGATACAACTAAATTTTATCACTATATATCACCCTCAAACTAATGGGTAGATTGAGAGGACTGCTCAAATTTGAGAGGACATGTTAAGAATGTATGTCATGGACAGACCCGCTAAATGGGAAGATTTCCTACATCTAGTAGAATTTGATTACAACAACAATTATCAAACCTTGATAAAAATTAGTTCCCTTGCAGCCTTATATGGAAGAAAATGTCACACACCTCTCAGCTAGATTTAGTCGAAAGATAGGCTAATCATGGGACCAGATACATTACAGGAAATGGAACAAGTGGTGCGGAAAATTAGACAGAACATAAAGGCTTCACAGGATAGACAGAAAAGTTATGGAGATAAAAAGAGAACTCACAATGAATTTAAGGTTGGATATCATGTACACATAAGAGTAAAACCAACAAAAATCTCCTTAAGGACAACATGTACCAAAATAACACCACGTTCTTTGTGCCTTTTGAAATATGCGACAGAGTTGGACCACTAGCGTATCATGTCAAATTCCTAGCCATACAAAAGTACACAATGTTTTTCATGTATATTTGTTAAAGAAATAAGTCCATGATAATTCTCACATAATTGATTTCAACTTCATACAGGTGGAACCAAAAGGATATTTCATGGAAGAACCAATTTACATATTGGATTAGAGAGATCTTTCTCCAAAGTTAAGTTGTCGTTCAACTTAAGGTCCAATAGAAGAACTTTACACTTGAGGAGGCCACATGGGAGGTGGAGAATAACATGTTGGAGGCCTTCCCAACAATTTTTTTTTACAGAATGCAATTAAACAATGAACATTGAGGACACTATTGAATAAAAAGGGGGGCAAGATGTAATACCCCTCTATTTTCTATGTATTAATTATTATTTTAGACATGGACTGTGTTTTTCTACTAAATGGGTAGGGAAGCCATATCAGACTACTGAATGATGTGTTAAACAAAACGTTTTAGTGATTCAATCATTATATTATTATTAATAAAAAAAATTGGAATTAAAGTGGAAGCAAGAAATAGAGTTAGAATATTCTTGCCAAATGAGAAACAATTATTGTTAGTTAAAGTCAATATAAATTTTCCCTTAAAAGGGTCCTAAAAATACCTAGGAGAAAATAATATAGATTTGATATTATGGGAGAAATATATCTATTAAATCACTTAGTTGGAGAAATATGCTAAGATTGGGTGAAAAAATTCACTCTAGGAGAGAATGTCAGGATTTAAACAAAATAGGAAAAGAACATTTTTTCGAAGCAAAAAAATCTTAAGTATTGGGGTGGTAGACCCAAAAAATGGGACACTATTAAAATATGCTACGGTAAAGGAAAAAAATTATAAGTACACCATTATGGATTCAATATAGGTTGTTGATTCCAGTGGCCCAAGCACATCTTCCTTGGGGGAGAAATGGTGGATTCAATTCATGGTCGGCAGGAACATACTTTGTTCCTAAGTAAATATCCAAACGAAACTTATCGTTGGGATTTTCATTATTCTCTTTTAGGATTAACATGCATTTGAATATTGTGGTATTGGTGAATTATACATACGTAGAGAATTATTCACGCTGGTATAAAACTTAGTTGTATATGAATGTGTTATAATCTTGATAATATGTTGTTGTATTAATGATATGGATGATCAAGTATATTTAATAGTGAATTGGCTTATTCATACATGTGATATAATTTTTCTGTAGCGATGAGATTATTACTGCATGAGGATGTTCATGGACTTCCTCTAATTATTTAGAACTGTGTGGAAGTCTTTGATGAAGTATGGGTAGGATGAAGAATTCAATCTATTTTATATTAGTAGACATACAGAGCTGCAATAAAGGATTGTATAGCGATTTTGCGTTATATATAGATATAGATTTATATTATATATATTATATATATATTATATATATATTATATATTATATATATATAATATATATATATTTTATATTTATATATTTATATTTATATATTTATATAACCCCTTGATTTTTTATAAGTATATCTTTGATTGTGTCTGTATATAACAAGTATGCCTACAGGTCATCTTTCTGATCTAAAGCTAGGAATATACCTTCATTATGAAGGATGAAGTTAGCTATAAATACCAGAGATTGGAAGGTCGAAGAGATATTGGATATTTATGTCTAGTAGTTATTACTAGTGATGAGGATGAGGGCTTTGAATTTAATGAAATAGTTATATAGAAAATAAAAATAAATAAAAAGGAAAAACAAATAATGACAACTTTCATCTTGAAATGTAACTCGATTGCATGGAGTGAAATTGTTTGAGTAGTGCCACTAAGAGGAGGTGATAGTACTTAGACCCAACTAGAGTCTAGGTAGTTACCGTCCCACCTACCTAAGAATCTTACTACATTATATAAAAATCAATGCAATGAGAGTAGGTCACTCCATTTGCTACTTAGTGTAATTGTGACATTAGCGTATCGAATAAACATCTAATATTCAAATGGTTTCAATCAATGTGTATTACAATTGATGTAGCAATTGGAACAAAAGAATTGTAACAAAAATTTGTTCTGTCAATTGAGATATAAGTAAAATAAATAAAAAATAAAAAATAAAAAATACCATCTCGAAGTGGTATTAGCATCAATTTTAGGATTATACATGCACCCTTTTTAGAAAGAGGCAATGACAATTATTGTAAGAGTAACTACAACTAAATCGTACTAATGGAAAAAAAAATTAATATTGTAGTAGCAATTAATATAGATACACACAGAAACACACACACACACACATATATTAACTTGTTGATGGTGCTAGACCTGCCAACATGTTAGTGGATCTCCTCAGTAAGAAGTCCCAATTAGACCTCAAACTGTTTGGTGCAGGAGTCCCAACAGTGGTTCGTATGGTATCATCCTAACCATGGTTTCACATAGAGGCAAGTAAGATGTCTCTATTGGAAGTAAGGGAGTGACAACTACAGTGAGGCAAGGAAGGTGCATGAACAGTTCTAACACACGGAGAGTGGAGTGAGTGCACCCCTTGGAAACCTTTGAATGCATGTGGCTTGGAAGGGAACACATGAGTAAAGATGCATCAAAAACTAGAAAGAAAGTTAGCTAACAATCCAATGTGATGCTTAAACTAATAATTTACATTTCCCAAAGATTCATACTTATACAAAATAGTCCATATATGCATGCGTAAGAAAACATATACATATACCATCTAGAGTAAACAAGATAGTTCGAATACAATATGACATATGCATGAAACGTGTCGGCTATGTTATATGAGGAAGTGTAAGTTCCAGTCATATAATACATCCATGTCCAATTGCTAGTTACAAGAGCATTATGTTATAGCCACAACCACCTACTCCTCCAAAGAGATATACTAACTCTACGTAGTGGAGAAGCCAAGGCTCATTACAATACCATCCAAGCTTTCTATAAGATACTCCTATCAGAAGCTTGGATGACCAAAAGCCTCTATAATGAATTATGAGGAATTATTTATAACAAAGGGTGGGGTGGCCCTTAACATTCCCCTTTTTGATAGTTCATCTACCCTCATGATTCTTCATCTAATCTATGACTGTTGCATCCAAATATTGACACTTGAACTTCCACTTGACAAGACATTACATACAATTTACACATGTACCCATGTGGGAAAAATGGCTTGAGAAAACCATGCAAGACATCACTAAAACTCAGATCGTTGTTGTGAGACCAACTCTTTGACATCCTTGTGACGGTCTATGGTGGTGAACTTATGCCAAGATTAGTTGTATGTGATGGTGTCCATGCACTCAATGGTGACATCTTGTTGAAGTGAACTCTTGCCTCCATTGCATCGAGGTACACTGATATGGCTCCTCCGTCCAAATCTAGCTATTGTCATTTTAGCCATTACCTTATCTAAAAATTGGGTCATTGGATATTATGCCCTATCTATTTAATGTGCATATCCGTTTCCAGGTCAAATCTAGTTGTTGTCATTTTAGTCATTACCTTGTCTAAAAGTTGGGTCATTGGATATTCTACCCTATCTATTTAATGTGCAAAGTGACGTCTACTCATTCAAATTGTCTTGACGATGAACCACACTGGTTGGTTCAAACCATGTCAACAAAAGTATCTCTATGTGATTTTTACTGAAGAATCTTCAAAAGTTTGATATGGATCATAGAAGCCTAAATTCTATAATAGCATACACATAATCATCCTGGATGTGAACGGTCTAGAAACATGTTGATGCATAGTGTATTTTCTGATCTCCAAGCATGTGCTACTGGCCATGCACATCAACTTGTCAAAATACATGTTTAGCCCCAGTTGGACTTGTTTCTTGTCTTCGCGTCGGTGACTGTGTCAAATGGGTGGGATCGCACACGTGCACACAATTGCATGCATGCTACTGAATTTTCTTGCATCTGATCAACAACAATTCTCACCTTTTCTACTCCAGGCCAGCTATTGGGATGGATCCATAACTTGTATGGGCGTAGTTTCATCCATCTGTGCATGTTGTGCCCCCTGTTGTACCTATTCCCACTGTAACTCATTCTCTCATCTATGAAACTCTTATTCTTCCTTGAGTTGTCACTTTAGCACATGCAACTCCTTCTCTATTCCATTCTCTACCTTCACATGATCTTCATGTCATGACGTCACCTCATAGCCTTATTATCCAATCATGCTCTCGTCATGGGTGGAACTTCTTTGAACTTTTAGTTTTTCTATGCCTTTATGTTGTCAACAATCTTCCTCTTGCATTCATCGCCCATAGGTGTGCTGCCTTCTGCTACTGTTGATGGTGTTGCTCGCTATGATACCATTGCCATTGATTGACCTTGATATCCTTATCTATGAAAAACTTGATGTCTTCGTGGATAGGAAAGTTTGTAGACACTTGATCGAATGCATCCCTAGTTGCACTCTTAATAGTGTCTTTGACTATGCTTTCCTGGAAGTCCTTGTACTTGTGCTGTGGAGAGACAAATGAACACCTATGATGCCTGGAGGCACAACAAAACTCATGGCAGGTAATCTTCCAGTCGAAAATGAAAACAAACGTGAGGACTGACTTACAACATACTTATGTGTTTGAACATGAAAGTTGCACAATTTCTGCTACAAGGTTAGGAGACTGACTACCAAAACTATGCAAGGCACAATCCGGGTTGTCAGGAGGCTTACTAGCTACTAGAACTATAAAATTCACAATCCAGGCTAGCACGTTGAGGACTGAAACTGTGTAATGCACAATTTCAGTCAGCAGTGACATGCAACCAGCATACTTCATTGCGTAATTTTTGGGGCCAACAGGACACTTTCTCCAAGAATTATGCAATTCAAGCCTAGAGGTTAGTGCCAGGCCAAAATTGCACAATTTCTAGAGGGAAGATAAATCCTTCACTTCCTGAAATGCGCAGTGCTAGCCAGGCAAGGCATGGTCTGGTCCAAGGCAGCCCAGTTCAGCTGATGGGCAACTAAAAACATGAGAATTCTAAATGCATGGTGAGATGAGTGCAAACAAGAGCGAATGATCATTCATGCAAACAACAAGTACAATATTTAGAAATGGGAAAGAATGCATGTGTTTGAAGTGAGTCGCTGCAATGGTGACCATCTATGAAAAATAGTGTCATGCATGCGACAATAGTGAGATGCAAATGAAAACAAAAACTATCCTTATAGAAGATAACATACATGCAAATGAGAGAAATTGCTCACTGAAAATGAAACAGACAACACTCACATGAAGCAATACACAAAAAGGGATAGAAACGCAATGTAAGACATGAAAAGTGGTCTTTCCCCAAAACCACTGAGTTGAGTGTGTCGACAAATCCTAGATGCAATGTGGGATGTCAAAGCTACAAGGTCGATGTGTGGAATGAACTCTACAACATCGGGTTGATGAGTTTTAATAAAATCAATGTTGTGATGCACATGCCACACATCTAGGAAAGGCGACACTTGGCGGGAGGTTTTTGAAATTATCATTGCATGTAACCTCCAGCTACTAAAAATAGACACATGAATCAAGGGATTCCTTTGCATGATGCCTTGGGAGAAGCAACCCATGCATGAAAATTAGTTTTTCTCGGTCCTAGAGGGAACTAGCCAACCTAACTGCACATGCAATAGTCTGCTCAACTGAGGGGAAAAAATGAGCATTTCTGGGAGGGAGTTGGGCTGGCTACCCAGAGGGATTGTGCAATTTCTAGGTAAAATTGTTGACTGCTACCTAGAATTGCACAATATCTGGGTTGAGTAGCCCTGCTGGGAGGAATTGTGCAATTTTCTTAGTGAATAATGGTAGGAAGATTTCTACAATTCTAAAGCTGAGTAGACTACCAGACATAATTGCACAATTTTTGCAGGGAAGGTTGGTCCGCCTCAAGAATTTTGTAGCTTTTGGAGGGAAGGTTGGTTCGCTTCCAGAAATGCACAATTTCTTGATGGATTTGCTCATCCTATAGTTGGACCAAGTCTAGAGAAACAACCTATGAAGGGAGTGCAACAAGCTTCCATGGACAGGCTGTCATTCTAAAAGAAAATCAATGAAGCTTGTGTACTTGACAAGCCAAGACATGCTACTATGAAAGGTTGGTAGGCAGTCTCCAAAATGAACCTAAGGCAAAAATTTTGAGTGTGGTTGTAGGCGCTACAAAACTTGGCAACACACTAGTAGAACTCTAGCTCTCTGAATGGACCTTGATCATGAAAAGCAAGTCTAAAACATCCAGAAGTATTGTTATGTTCCCAGGTTGTCTTGGTTTTCAAACTTTCTTGATTGTAAGATGTGGCATTTTCCATGCTCTTAGTCAATTGACGCACATTCCAAGCTTAGGAAACATAATTCTTTTCAATTTGGGTTGAGGATTATATTGGTGCACAAGCAGTATAGTCATCAGAGTCTTAGTTTCATCTTTGGTGTTGCTCCATTGCTATCGGGCCTGAATATTACCCTAATGATGTCATGAAGGAACAAAAGCATCACTCCACTTCCAACAAGCCCGGTCAGTACATATTGAAGTTACTTGCGTCACCTCTCTGCGTAGGAAGCCTTTCTCTTCTTTCGCCTTATTGATTTTTCATTTTGAAAAATTTCACTCTTTATTTTTTCGTTTTTCATTTTCATAACTGTGCATATCACTTATTCATTTCAGAGGGGGAAGAAGGATCCTAACTTGTTGAGGGCATAAGAGGTTATTCCTTGAGAGAAGTAATTTATGTATACCTCTGACGTGCTTGTTAAGGTTTCCCCCCCGATGTTACTCTTCTTGACTGAGGTGCAAAGGGTTAACCCAAAAACAATTGACTAGAGTAGATGACACTAGTTAGCACACAAGGGTTATGTTTTCAAAAAGGTTCACTTTGAAAAGAACATATTTCCATCGATGTATCATGGACTAAAAGTAACAAGTTATTCATAGAGGGGCAGGATGATAGATAATGAAGTAGTGATAGCTGCACAAGGCCTCTTGTACATTACCTAGCTTGTTTCAAGAGTCATGCATGGTTTCATGTGAAACTAACCTATGAACAAAATCAAGCAAAAAAGCAACAAATCCAAGTAGAAGAAAAAGTAAATGTGAAAGCAAAGTGATTAAGAAAACAAGGAGAAAAATAAACATGCAAAGAAAGAAAGAAAACTGAAAGAAAACATTACTCCTACTCCTGAGCTAATGGTGTATGGGCTTGATCACGTGAAATGATATTTTCAATGCAGCCATCAGCGCATTGTTTGACCCATGATAGTGAAGTCTTGGTTCATGAAAAACATAGTTGTGTGAACCAACAAATGTGAAAGATACAACAATGAAAACAAACACACTATGAGCTTACAAGCATCAATAGAACAAAAATGAGTGAAATAACATGACATGCTTTCTACGGAATTTCCATGGTGTTGTGCTACAATGGTGTATATGTTGAGTGTATGCATTCCATTGGCCGTGACATGCAAGAAAATGTGAGAAAGGTAGACCATTTACGTTGCGCAAGTGTGCTTATTGTGTAAGATTCCTCCAATGCATGAGTGATGGGATCATGTATTTAAAGTGGAGGAAGTGAAATCTGAGTGTTGGATTGTTCTTCAGTGCATATGATGATTGATGATGAGCCTCAGGTATTTGAACAATTTCCTAACTGGAAGTGAGACCAACCACATGAAAACGAGGGCCTAACATAACCATTAGCTCGAGCTGAAGTGCCTCGATAGTCTGGGGGGTTTCAACTTCATTGACAGATAGATCATCATAGATGAGTGGCCTAGACAAATTAACATTGAGTGAATCAAAATTATGATCAGATGATGAGGTAAATATATCATGATAGCCAAGATCAGAAAACTCAAGATGTTGGTCGACATCCTCATAATTTGATGAATCACACAGAGGGGTATATGAGAATAAAGGATGTTCACCCTCTGCATTTCTGAAAAATAAGATGAAAGATCAAGTGGATTTTCAATGAATGATTTTTCCTCTCTGTTGTTAGGTGATGAACTGATATCCTGTGTGTCCTGTAAATGGTCAACAATGGGTGCATCCATGGATGGAGATGCACATGAAAATCATGGATGGCATGATCATCAAGGATGTTAGGAAATAATAGAGGAGGTATGGAAGGAAAAGGATGGTCCCCTGTTGTTGGTGGATGTTCAAGTTTCCCATCATGTTCTTCATGAATGCCCATGAATGTTGGTTGTCCAACACCGAATCCATCGATAAACTGATCCTTGTTCGAAACAAGTGTAGAGTCTAGAATGGAAGAACACAAGATAGTGTCATCTAGAGGATGATCAAAATACAAAGACAGAGGCTGAGGTACAAAATACATGTGACGCGGTATAGGACTCACAACCTAGTCTGCACAAAAATAAGAAGGAACGATGTTGGGAGGTCATGATGGTTCAACAAATGTGTGTTCATGCTCTCCCACATCACTCTGTGATGGTGGAGTTGTTTGATGAGGGGACGACAAACAATCGCTTGTGATAGTGATCGTGTCCATCTGTGATTGCGTAGCTCCATCACTGAAGAATTTTGAGCGAGGCTTGAGTTCAAAATTCTTCTTGGTATGGGAAAATTTCTTAAGATAATACTCGAATCTATCCCAAAGATAGAAAAATTTCATCTGGCTCTTTAGAGCTTGAAATTGCAAATCACGGAAGCATTGCGAAAAATCCATAGGTGATTCATGCAAAGCCTTTTTTTGTTGTAATAGGCTTTGGTCAAGATGTTCTAGATTAAAATGATAGAAAGTGTCTTCAACGAGATCACATAAGTGCTCAAGTGAGTGCACACTGTCACCTGGTATGTTTCATAGCCACCGATGTGGAGGTTTGCCAAGTGTGTATGTAAGTAGTAGACTAGCTTGTCCATCAGAACATCAATATTCCTCATGAAGCATGGAAAAGAAATCATGTGAGAACTCAATCCAGGCCACTTTGCCTTCACCAGCATACGTGTATGTGGACAACAGATCAAAAAGCTCCCTCGTGATAGTAACAGATTCAGCATGCGAATAAAATCATGGAGGGAGGAGAGTGCAAGAATCCATGATAGATATGAAAAGTTTCAAAACATGATGAGGGAACACATCTTCTCATTTGGCCCTCTCTCTAGTGCCAGAAATATTGACGGTGCTGGACTTGCCAACATGTTAGGGGATCTCCCCCGTAAGAAGTCCCAGTTAGACCTCAAGTCATTTGGTGTAGGAGTCCCACCAATGGGCCATACAATATCACCTTGACCATTTTTTCGCATAGAGGTAACTAAGATTTCCTTGTTGGTAGCTAGGGTGTGACAGCTGTAGCAAGAGAAGGAAGGTACATGAATGGTTCTAACACATGGAGAGTGGGGTGGGTGTGCCCCTTGGAAACCTGTGATAGCATGTAGCTTGGAAGGGAATAAACGAGGAGAGATGCATAAAAAACTAGAAAGCAAGTTACCTAATAGTCCAAAGTGATGGTTAAACCAACAACACACTTCAGAAAGATTCATACATATTTATACAAAATTGTCCAAACATGCATGCGCAAGGAAATAGATACATATACCATTTAGAGTAAACAAGATAGTCGGAATACAATATGACATATGCCTGAAACTTATTGGCTCTATTATATTAAGAAGTGTAAGTTCTAGCCATACAATAGATCCATGTCCAACCATTGGATCTGGTAGCAGAACGTTATAGCCACAACCAGTTTCTCATCCAAAGAGATATACTAGCTCTTTGAAGTGGAGAAGCTAAGGCTCATTACAATACTATCCAACATTTCTCTAAGATACTCCTATCGGAAGCTTGGCTGACCAAAAGGCTCAACAATGAGCTAATAGCAAAGGGTGGGTTGGCCCTTGGCATTCCACTTTTTGACAGTTCATCTACCATCATGACTCTTAATCTACTCTATGATTGTTACATCCAACTATCGACACTTGAACTTCCACTTGACAAGACGTTACACACAATCTACACATGTACCCACGTGGGACAAAATGGCTTGAGAAATCCATGCAAGACATCACTAACACTTAGACCATTGTGGTGAGACTAACTCTTTCACATCCTTGTGATGGTTGATGGTGGCGAACTGATGCCAAGCTTGGTTGTCCATGATGGTGTTCATGCACTCAATGGTGACATATTTTTGAAGTGAACTCTTGCCTCTGTTGCATCCATGTACATTAATATGGCTCCTCCATCCAACTCGTCTTATAGCATTCACATGATTGCCCTTGGTGCGACCGAACTGCAAAAATGTTGATGCATAGTGTTTGCGTAGACCTCCAAGCATGTGATGGTGGAAATGTGCATCAAATTTTCAAAATACATGTTCAACACCAGTTGGACTTGCTTCTTGTCTTCGCTTTGGTGAGTGTGAAAAATGGGTGGGATCGTATGTGTGGATACAATGACATGCATGTTGCTGAATTCCCTTGCATGTGATCAACATCACTGCTCACCTTGTCTGCTCCATGCTAGCTACTAGGATGGATCCATAGCTTGCAAGGGCATAGTTTCATCCATCTGTGCATGTTGCGTCCCTTAGTGTACCTGTTCCTACTGCAACTCATTCTCTCATATATGCAGTTGTTGTTCTTTCTTGAGTTGTTGCTTCAACACATGCAACTCCTTCTCTATTTTTTTCTCTACATTCGCACGACCTTCATGCTGCATCATCACCTCATAGCCCCAATCTCCAAAGCTGCTCTCGCCATGAGTGAATCTACTTTGAACTTGCAACTTTGCTCTACCTCTATGCTTTCAACAACCTTCCTCTTGCATTCATTGTGCATAGGTTTGCTGCCTTCTGCTACTATTGATGGTGCTACTCACTGTGACGTCCTTGCCATTGATCTTGATATGATTGTCCATGAACAACTTGATGTCTTCATCGATAAGCAAGTTTATAGACACTTGATCGAATGCATCCCTAGTTTCCCTCTTAACAGTGTCTTTGACTCTACTCTCCTGGAAGCCATAGTACTTGTGTTGTTGAGAGATAGATGAACACCTATGATTCCTAGAGACATAGAAACACTCATGGCAATAAATCTATGAATCAAAAATAAAAGAAAACTTGAGGACTCACTTGCAACATACTCGTGTGATTAAATGTGAAAGTTGTGCAATTGCTGGGAGGTTGGGAGACTGACTTCCAAAACTGCGCAAGACACAGTCCAGGCTATCACGAGGCTGGATGACTACTGTAACTACACAATGCAAAGTCCAGCCTCACCTGCTGAGGACTGAAACTACATAATGTGCAATTTTAGTTAGTAGTGACATGGAACCAGCAAACTGCATTGTGCAATTTCTAGGACTAGAAAGACACAACCTCCAAGAATCACACAATGCAAGCCTAGGGGTCAGTGTTTGGCCAAACGTGTGTAATTTCTAGAGGGAATTCAAAGTCTTCTCTTCCTAAACTGCGTGGTCTAAGTTGTTCAAGGCATGGTCCAGGCCAAAGCAGCCCAATTCGGCCAACATCGAAATGAAAACATGAGAAGTCTAAATGCATGGTGAGATTAGTGCAAACAAGAGCGAATGATCATTCATGCAAATAGAAAGTGTAGGATTTAGAAAACTAGAAATAATGCATGTTTGTGAAGTGATTCATCATAACGACGACCGTCCCTACAAACAGTGTCATGCATGCAACAACAATGAGATACAAACGAAAACTGAAACAATTCTTATAAAATCTAACATACGTGCAAATGATAGCAAGCACTCACTGAAATCAAGCAAACAACAATCACACGAAGCGATACACAAAAAGAGATAGAAACGCAACACAAGACATGAAAAGTGGGATTATCGCAAAACAACCAAGTTGAATGTGCCGAAAACTCCTAGATGCAATGTGGGATGTCAAATCTGCAAGGTTGATGTGACGAATGAGATCTTCAATGTTCGATTGATGATTTTCGATAAAATTGATGTTGTGACGTGCATGAAACACATCTAGGAAAAACGACACATGACAAGATGTTTCTAAAATGATCCTTGCATGTAACCTCCAGTTTCTAAAAACAGACCGTTGAATCAAGGGATGTTTTTACATGCTACCTTGGGAGAAGCAATCCATGCATGCAAATCAATTTTTCTCAGTCAACCCAACTGTGTATGCAATCATTTGCTCAACTAAGGGGAAAAATACGCATTTCTAGGAGGAAGCTTAGCTGGATGCCTAAAGGGATTACACAATATTTAGGCATAGAAGCTAACTTCTACCCAGAATTGTGCAATTTTTGGGCTGTGCATCCCTATTGGGAGGAATTGCACAATTTTCTTAGTGAATAGTGACAGACAAATTTGCACAATTCTAGAGCCCAGTAAGCTGCCAGACAAAATTGCACAATTTATGGAGGGAAGGTTGGTTCTCCTCCATGTTTAGAAATTTCTTGGGGGAGATGCTCAACTTGAAGTTGGACCAAGTTCAGAGAAACAACCTGTGAGGAAGATGCAATAAGCTCTCACGGACAGGTTGTCATCTTGCAAGAAAATCACTCAAGCTTGTGTACTTGAAAATGCAAGCATGTTGCTGTGAAAGGTTGGTAGGGAGGCTCCAAAATGAAGCTAAAGCAAAATTTCAGAGGGTAGTTGTAGCCACTACAACATAAATAAATAAATAAATAACATCTTAACAGGTATGCCTAAGGATAATGAGAATATATCTTACCAAGTTAAGGCAATCATAGTCATGCATAGAATAATGATAAAAATGTTTCCAAGCACTTTCAAAATATATTGTATACACGACTCAACCATATGATCCACATAGAAAAGTATGCCATAGATATAACAGTTTGAAAAACAAAAAAATTAGCTTTATAACTACCATCACAATGTGTATCTCTTGTGAATAACTTATAGTTAATACAAAGTAAAGTTAACTTTAACTTTCATAAATTATACAATTTATCATTCCTAGTTTGTATCCTTGAACTGGGACCAATTTATAAAACATAAAAGAAATAAAAGGAAGAAAACCTTAGGTTAGATATGATAGGGAAGCTTTATGTATGCCATAGGCTAGAGGCCATCCTATAAAACTATATTCCTATGAAAGGGAATTATTTTTCTAAATAAATTTCCCTCTATGAAAGATTTGGCCTTAAGGGTTCATAGTGAGGAAACCCTGTATAGAACCAAAATCCTTATCTCATTGCATCCTGAAATGAACAAAAAGACATGGAGATATGTGAGGAAGACCAACATGTGGCATAGGAAGTGTGAGTTAGAAGTGGAGGAAGGTCGTCAGTCAAATGTTGTTGAATTGAGTAAAATTTCATAAGTATCTAAAACAATTCATTTGAAGAGGAGGTAAAAATTTTGGTGGAAAACATTCTAACCCAAAAACAGAAATGAGAGATATTTATACATGTATTAAGGATGGTTCATACACTTTCCTACTTCACATCAAAATAGAACCTAGTCAGCGCTTGGAAAACTCACCTAGTTATATAGGCACTTCAAAATAAATGGAAAATACTCATGAGCACAAAGGCTAACATTAACTAAGTGAAAAGAAAATTATCTAAGAAAATAAACAAGTATTACAAGGGTTATACGCTAGAAAATGGCATGCCAGGATACCAGTATCCTAGCAAGAACCCACGACCCGATAAATACCCAAGGTGATGTGGAAACCCTTTTCGAGACTCTACCCTAAATTGATGGTTGATTTCACCTAATCTACTAACGATTTGGGAAAACTTTAGAGAAATGAATAATAACCCACTGAAGGAACCCTCATACACAAATTTTAACATGTATTGTCCATAAGGGACTATGGCAAGAGAATTTGGATTGACCCTGCATAATAAGTTAACATCGTGTTAGGGTGGTCATTTCCATGGAACTAGAGATGGATCCAAACTGTATAAGGAAACTGTTTTCCAAGAAATGCATATTAAAGGAGGAGAAGGAAAAATTACCTATTTGAAAATTTATGATAATAGCCCCAAGGAATTTGTAGAGGTACTGTTGAGTGACGCTAAGAGGTTTTGATCACTGAATTCCTAAGAGTGCCCTTGGGTAGTAGGGAACGAAATAGTCAAACTAGAATAATAAGAAGAAAACTAGAACAAAGAAACATAGGATTGAAAGTAATACTGTAGGAGAAATTTTAAAATGATTGGCATTCTATAAGGGGATTAAGCATAAATTTAGGAAGAAAAATTATACCCACACACTCAGAAATAAAATCACAGCTTCAATGTCTCCATACTTCCACAAAGGCATTCTGAAAGCAAGACAATGCACTCAACACAAAAGACCTAATGAATAGGGAAACAATGCAACTCATAAGGTTAGTGTTTTAAAAAATGCTTTCCCACCATCTATTTGGCAAGAGTAAATCTCCATTTTCCACGTGAAGCCAACCCTCATGATCACATGAATATCACATGGGTTATGGAAATGTGGCCTTTGGTTTTCGTCACGAAATTCAATAACCATCAACCTCCTTTTTCCAAATCCCACTTGTATTCAATAGAAGCAAGTGCCTTATAATCAAAACTATAGTTAAAACATCTTTCTACCAAAGTCAAATTAGCATCACCCTTTTTGGGTATACGTCCAAAGTCCTTACAAGTGATATCAGAGCCATGCCCTGAAGTTAGCCAAGTGGATGAATCCTCGGAATGCTGAACGAAGGTGGTGGGCCCCGACAATATCACGATGGGATCCGTGGATGAGCTCGGTTAGACAGGCGGCGTGCTCCAGATTCTTCATGGACGTGTCCTGGTCCCAACACGGTGAAGAGGAGTTGACCTGGGATAGAGCAAGCTCTCGAGGCAGGTGGTGTTCCATGTAAGGCGTGTGCTTCCAACGCATTGGAGCGGAGAATCCTGGTTGGTAGAGAGTGGACGGATGGATAAGAAAAACTTACAAGTGGTATCATAGCCATGCCCCGAAGTCAGCCAAGTGGATGAATCCTCGGAATGCCGAACGAAGGTGGTGGGCCCCAGTAATATCACGATGGGATCCGTGGATGAGCTGATATCAGAGCCATGCCCCGAAGTTAGCCAAGTTGATGAATCCTCGGAATGGAACGAAGGTGGTGGGCCCCGATAATATCACGATGGGATCCGTGGATGAGCTCGGTTAGACAGGCGGTGTGCTCCGGATTCTTCATGGACGTGTCCTGATCCCAACATGGTGAAGAGGAGTTGTGGTGCTCCACGTAAGGCGTGTGCTTCCAACGCATTGGAGCGAAGAACCCTTGTTGGTAGAGAGTGGATGGATGGATAATCGTTTGAGGGGAGGCTCGATGGTCCTTTGTTCGAGGGGAGGATTGTTGGGTATATGACCAAAGTCCCACATTGACTAGAAGTGGGGAGGATCATGGATATATAAGGATGGACAAATATCTCCATTGGTATGAGGCCTTTTGGGGTAAGTCCAAAAGCAAATCAATGAGGGCTTAGGCCCAAAGTGGACAATATCATACCATTGTGGAGATATGTGGTGTCCAGAGTCCTAACAAGTGGTATCAGAGCCATGCCCCGAAGTTAGCCAAGTGGATGAATCCTCGAAATGTCGAACGAAGGTGGTGGGCCCCGATAATATCACGATGGGATCCGTGGATGAGCTCGGTTAGACAGGCGTGTGCTCCGGATTCTTCATGGACGTGTCCTGATCCCAACACGGTGAAGAGGAGTTGACCTGGGATAGAGCAAGCTCTCGAGGCAGGTGGTGCTCCACGTAAGGCGTGTGCTTCCAACGCATTGGAGCAAAGAACCCTTGTTGGTAGAGAGTGGACGGATGGATAATCGTTTGAGGGGAGGCTCGATGGTCCTTTGTTCGAGGGGAGGATTGTTGGGTATACGACCAAAGTCCCAGATTGACTAGAAGTGGGGAGGATCATGGATATATAAGGATGGACAAATATCTCCATTGGTATGAGGCCTTTTGGGGTAAGTCCAAAAGCAAATCCATGAGGGCTTAGGCCCAAAGTGGACAATATCATACCATTGTGGAGATATGTGGTGTCCAGAGTCCTTACAACCCTTTAAATCATACGTTACCTATGCTAATAAATATGGCAATATGGAATCTATGCAACGAATACCAAATTTTATGAATGCACAATAATGATAGTACATAGTGGACATCTTAGCATAATATTAGTGGGTTGACACCCTTAGCACATGGTAGGGTGGATTGAAAAGAAAAACTATATTAAGTATACCTAAAGATAACCCTTGTGATTGAAGGCATAAGCATAGGTAAGAACAAATAAGTATGAAAAAGAAACAATTAGGAAAACTAGGTTTGTGACACTAACAACATATGTATACCCCTTTCAAGGTCTAAGAATTCAGCCACATTGTTACTAGTCGAGACAAAATTGACATCATACACTCTTAATGTCCTTCCTATCTAATCCTTGAACACACTACCAAAACTAGTGTGTCTTGGGCTACCTTTGGAGGCCTGTCAAAGTTTAACTTGATGAAGCCTCATGTAGGGAGTATGAAATGGGTTGTGGAGGAAGTTGAAGAATTTATAGCTTGACTGGTGCTTGGTGCTAACAAAGATGGGGTTATTTCCAACATATTTAGTATGGCAACCTCATTAGGTGATACTTTCCAATATTCTAGGTTCCATGGATCACTATGTAATGTATCCTTGATATGTTGTTTGACAATCTACAAAAACAAGTCATTGGTTTCTTGCTTGTACTATAAAATTCTTTGGTTACACACCTTCCACACTACTAAGAGTGTCAACCTTCAGGACGAGTTGCAAGATTTTATTACCATGGGGTTGTTAAAGAGGGATTGACACCATCTGTCTAGAGCCTTGTATAGGTTGTTGGGTGATAGGTTTAAATTCCCAAATCACTGCATTAGCCTTGGCTATATCTCCTCGATAGAGGGAAAGTATTTTAGAATATGCTCCATTGTTTCCTCGTGTTGTCTACATAGTAGATATAGGGATGGTCCCTTAAATCCCTTCCTATGGGTATGGTCTCAGGTGAGAAGTTTCCTTCTTCCAATAAGCCACATGAAGTTGGAAATTTTAGGTCACCATCCATGACTTTGGATTTTGTGCCATAGGGGTTCCCTAGGAAGATTTCCTTGAGAGTAAAAATCCCTGGATCTTTGTATCCCCATTGTAATTCATCAAATCCCTAAGAAAATTGTAATTTCATCTCTTTTAATTCCTAATCTAGTAGATGCCATGAATTCACTGCTTGGTTTTCTCACCAATCTGTCCAAGTTTCCCATTTTCATCATTTGAGAGAGGAATGAATTTCCTTCCAATAATATTTCCTTTTTGTATGGCTGTGTGACCTAATGTGCTCTTGTAAATCTCTGATATCTTCCCAGTTTCTCAATGATGGGGGTTACTTCCATGTTACCTCCTTGAAGAGGATTGCTCTTCCATTCTGGATTTCCCAAAAGGCATGATTTTGAATTAGGTTCTTCCTTTCTTGGGTTAGATTCCAAATGGATGATCTTGTGGGGTACATGGCTCAAATTTTCCCTTCTTAAGATTCCTGCCAACTATATCTTCTATCCCATATTCCTTTCCATGTTTCCTAACCACCTTGTATCCATCGCCACCATAACTTTACCCCCAATCCTTAGTTATGGTTTTTGCATCTTTAACTCTAAGTTCCCCCTCCATTTTAGGTAGCCTTAGCTTCTACCATGCAACAAACACCTACTTTTGTCCTACTTCATTTCATGCCATATAAACCCTATTAATTTAGATGTCATAACCTTCTAAATTAGTTTCCAAATGAGGGGATGAGAAAAACTTGCAAAATTGATTTAACCAACACTACTCTTCCATCCAGGTATAATGGTCAAAACATCCAATTCTTCAACCTATTTGTGATAGTTTGAAGAATATTTTTCCAATGTGAGGTAATTAGTGAATTTGCTACCAATGGAACTCCCAAATAATGACCAATGAGAATCTCGATTTGGAAATCTAGAGTCCTTGCTAGGTGCTTCTTAATAGGCTTGCTAGTATTGAAAAAATAGACATTAGAGAGATTTCCCTCCGTTGATGAAATTCAAAGAGGCCTCCATAAAGTGAGTGAGGGTGGCTTCGAGATATCAAGCTTCATGAAGGGTATGAATCCCCAAAAGCATGATGTTGTCAACAAATGGTTGGTGCATTATCACCATATCTAGACAAAATAGGGAGCCTTTTAAGGAGCCTTGAGCCATGGAATCTTCGACATACCTATTGAATCCTTTTGCATCCATTATAAACAAGAAATGGGAAATGGGATCGAATTGTCTTAGATCCTACAAATACCAAAAATTCATAAAAGGCAAACCATTTATTATAATAGAAAAAAATGGAGTGTAGATGAGGGATTTAATCCAAGTAATATATAGAGGGGAGAATCCAAAGGCTGAAAGGTATCGAAGAAATTAATCCCAGTTAAGTATGTCATAGACCTTAGAATGGTCAAGCTCGATCATCAGGCATTCCTTTTCAGATTACCTACTGGTTTGAATAATTTCATGTTATGTAACTATATCATCCAGTATTTACATCACTCAACAAAACCAATTTTCTTTGGGGAGATCACTGGTCAATGGTTGGTTTTAGGAATTTAACAATCATAGTAGATAAAATCTTGTAGATTTCGTTATAGATTTAAATAGGCCTAAAGCTACTAAGGGCTTCAGATATATTATTCAATAGTGTAACAACCCCTAGTTAAACATTCATGTAATAAAAGATAATAAAGGAAAAATAACACTACCGTTAAGGGACACATATTCCAAGTTGAATGTTGGGAAAAGTTATCCTAGTAGGCATTATTGGATGTGTTTATGGCTAAGGGAGATTGGTAAAGGAAATGGATAAGGTATTAAAAATACAAGGAGGTATTTTTGGCAGATTTATTTATTACAATAAAGGAAAATAGGAAAAAAGGAAGGTGAAAGGTCACAAGTTGCCGTGAGGAGGAAATTGAAGGAAAATAATGGGAAATGAAGAAAATAGAGGCCTCATTGATAAAATGGCTTTAGAGAATGACTTGATCTAAAATTAAACACAAAAATAACAAATTATAGATATAAGAAAAAATACAGAGATGCAACAGAAATAACACTTCATCTCATTAATATCAAATATTGAAATATGCTTACAAACATAATGGAAATAAACTGGCTCAGGCAATGGGAGGTTATCTCTTAGAAGAGATATCGTGGCTACATGCCTCTGAACTGTGTTACAATGAAACTCAAGGGACTATTTATTATTGAACATGAGAAAACCCTAAACAATCAAAACCCTAACCCCAAGAGATAGAACACCAAGAGTTTGTGGGCCCCATTTAGGTTAGTTGGGCATCCAACTTCCCAGGGTTGTAACTTGGTCATATTATCTTCATTTGGTGTGTATGATACCTTGTTGGAAATATCTCTTTGAGTAATACAGGATTGCGGAATGTAGGCTTGGGCCTATTTCAGACTTCAAAAAAATGTCATTGAAGGGGTCAAAAATACTCTGGAAGTTTAGGACTTGAAAAACTAATAAAAATAGTAAATCCAAGTAGGTGCCCACCAATATCCACTTGGATCATTTCTCCCTACTTAGGAAAAAATTGTTGGCATTGCGTACATATACTCAATGACATGAAGAAATTTCTACTGAACCTAGTCCTTGCTAATCCACTTCCCCTCGTGAAGAATTTGGCCTGCTTTGACATATCGATATAGCTAAACCCTCTATTAGTCATTGTTCTTGACTTCTATTTCCATGATCTGGTCAACTGTGGAATGTTCCATGTAGTTTAGGTTTAGCTTTGTTGGTGTCAATTGTTGCAATGCTGGATGTGTCCAGGAGTGGTGGAAAGTATTGCTGCAGACAATCTACATTGAAAATTAGGTACAAGCCAAGGCAAGGTGGAATGTTTAGCTTGATGACATTGTCCATGAAAACCTTGATGATGATGTATGACTCAAATCAGAGTGGGCAAAGATCGGAATGGGGTCCAGAGAGGTGCTCCTTCTGTAAATGTAGCCAAACTTTGTCATCCACCTAAAACTTGTGTGACAATCGATATTTATCATGGCACTACTTATATTTAGTATTGGCTATGTCCAATATATCATGGGCCTATTAGTGGATGTGTTGAGTCTTATTAATGAAGCTATTAGCCTAGTCAATTGTCGAATGGACGTGACCTGAATCTATGTGAGTTGCTGCAATTGGTATGATCGCATCCATGGGACATAATAGATGAAAACACAGCCCTACCTGAAGACGGTTGTGGCTTGTTGAGTTATGGAGAGCTCTGTTGTAGCTGTGTTGGACATAGGGGAGCGTTCCATCCTATGTGCATGGATGCTTCATGTTTTACATGAGCAGAATGTGTATGATCATCTTGTTGACGACTTCTGTTTGGCCATCAATTTGGTTATGGAAAACAATGGAAATAGTAAGTTTTGTATCCAATATCAACCAAATACTCTAAAATGCACTAAGGAATTTTTTGTCGTGATATGAAACAATGGAATGTTGGACCAAAAAGTGTACCCACACTCACTCAAAGAACAACTTAGTAGTGGCCTCTACTGTGATACTCTTCTTGCAAACCACCATATTGGCCATCTTAGAGAATTTGCCAATGACCAATAAAATGCAATCGTTGTCATGCTTAGTAGAAGGAAAGCTTACCATTTAATCCATGGAGATGGATTCCCGAGGTCGAATAGAAGTAGGCAAAGGAGTATATATGACCTCCTTCTTGATGGTTGGTTTGGTAATGGAACAGGAAGTCTAGGTTTGAATGTACTTCTTGACATCCTCACGAAGGTTTGGCCAATAAAAATAATTCTATTGTATGACTACTATTTTCTCTACTCTAAAATGTCAAGCTACCTAAATGTACTGCGCTTCCCAAATCATCTTGGCATACTCACTTTCAAGAACATAGTTGTGTCGCGGGTAGCATAACAATGCAACCTAATCGTGAAAATTTGTAACTTGCATACCTTTAAAGAGTGTCTGGTATGTGATGTTAAATTCAGGATCACTCCTATAAAGATGTAGCAACCTCAAAGTCTCGTGCCCATAGGAGTCGAGCATAGTGCTAAATTCCATGACTCGTGGTCAGCTGAGGAGGTCTACAACATTATTTGTGCTTCCCTTCCTATACTTAATATTAAAATTGAACTGTTGTAGGTATATGAACCATTTTCGATGGTGATCATTCTGTAGATTCCCTTGTATCTATATGAACTACAAGGGTTGGTGGTCTGTGTGGATGATAATTTCCTTCCGAAGAATGTAGTTCTTTCATTGGCAGTAGGCCTGCACAATGGAATACATTTATTTATCATAGGTGGGATACTTTTGGACTGTGTCTAAGAGTTCCCCAGTATTGTAAGCCATTGGATACCCTGTCTAAGTAAGAACTACACCAATATCATAGTTAGAGGCATCTATCTCAAACTTAAATGGTTGTTTTACATCTGGTAATGTGAGCACTGGTGCAGAGCGAAGGTGATGATTCAACTAAAAAAATTCCTTCTGTTCGGTTTCAAACCAAAAAGTGTTTTCCTTCACCCTACCCTTGGTGACTTGACTTAAAGGCCAAGTGATGTGAGAGAACCCCAACACGAACCTGTGGTAGAAATTGGAAAGACACAAAAAATTGTGGATCTCTATTAGAGTGGTTGGGGCTGGCCAATACTGAAAGAATTATATATTGGTTGGGTCCACATGCACACCCTACTCATTAATGATGTACCCCAAATACTAAACACAGGTCATGTGAAAAGTGAATTTCTACAAATTGGAACAAAGCTTGTATTGTCACCGGGTTTTGAGGATCTATCGAATATGGTGGAGTTTCTCTTCCCATCTCTGGATGAAGATCAAGATGTCATATAAATACATCACCACGAATTCAGTGGTGAAGGGTTGCAAGATGTCATCCATTAATCTCATGAAGGTTGCGGGGGCATTCGTTAACTCGAAAGGCATGACCAACCATTCGAAAAGTCCCTCCTTTGATTTAAATGTAGTCTTCCACACATCATAGGTTTTGATAGGAACCTGGTGATAACCAGACTTCAAATAAACCTTGCTAAATATTTCCCCCCTTGAGATAGTCCAGTTGATCATCAATCCATGGGATTGGGTACCTATTTGGTACAATGATCTTGTTTAGTTCCCAATAGTTAATACAAATTCTTTAAGTCACATCATTCTTTTTTATGAATACAATTAGGCTCTCATAGAGTGATGAGCTTGGCCTAATATACCCTTTCTGCAACAACTCCTGAATCTACCTCTTGATCTCTTCATTCTCCATAATAAACCATCGATAGATTGGTCCTTTGGGTAGCATCACAACCAGGGTAAGATCGATGGAGTGCTTGACCTAATAGTGTAGAGGCAACCCCATAGGTGAGGATAAAATGTCCCTATACTCCTCCATGACCTTGCCCATCTATTGTTTTTATGCGAAAGAGCCATGTCTGGAAACTATGGCCATAATATTCCTCTTTCCCTACGGGCAAATGATAAGGAAAAGGAATTCCTGGTCTCTGAAATGATCTTACTCCATTTCTTTGCAATGATCAAAGAGATGGTGGTAGGTAGGGCTACCTACAGTATCCTGTACAACTTATCTCCCAAAGTAATAATCACAGAGTGAGGTCTAGACTCATATACATCATGCCACTTCCACAAGTATGGTTATCCTAGAAATACATCATAGACTTCAAGAGGGGATACATCACATAGTACCTCATCCATCAAGGGCTTGATGTTGTAGGGAAGGTGACACTGCTAGTTGACGCAAAGATCTTGTCCTTGGTGAAGCCACTAGATGGTGTATAGCTACAGATGTGTTGTAGTCAGTAGGCCCAACCACTTCACAAAATCTACTGAAATGAGGTTCTTTTGGACCTCGTTGTCAACAATGAAATATAGCGAAGAACCCTTCACCAACATTTGTGAGGGGAAGAGGCATTCCCCCTCCTTTGAATCTTCAGGGTCTTGCTTTTGGATCTCTGTGGTGGCCATGGTGCCACTAGGCTTTGAATGAATGATATTATTTCCTTTCTCATTCCCCTTGTCAGGTTCTGACTGAAAGTTATAACATGCACTTAATTTAAAACCCTTTAGCTCGGCCACTAATGACTACCTGGCTTCACACTCACTTGTGTTCTGAGTTGAGATCTTATGGAGCTCAAACCATTTCTCGCATCCTTCTTTCACTTCATGGTGTTGTTCTTTGCTTGTGGCATTGGTGGGTTGTCCTAGGTCGCCTTGCCTTGGCTTTGTACTTTTCTCCGCATTTTGGGGGCACCTTTTCCTCGCCTTGGATTCACAAATCCAAAGTCTCGCTTCTTCTATTTAAACTTGTGCTCAATCCTGATAGCATATCGATATGTTGTGCAAAGCACGTAGATGTCCAAGAAATCCATCTCGTCTTGGATGTATCTATGTAGGAATCCGTGATACTTGAGGAAAAAATGTCTTTCATAATCCTTTATACCAAACTTTGTGCGAAGGTCATGAAAAACGTTGGTAAACTTCAGCATGTCTTGGTGCCTTCCCTATGATAGCATGGTCAACTTTATGTATTTATCGTCATATTTTCCAATAGGGTAGTACTACTCCTAGCTAGCATATTTCCCAATAGGGTAGTACTACTCCTTGCTGGCATCTTGAAACAAATTCAAAGTGGGTGTGGCTAAAAATATTGAGGGTGTAATTTCATTCTTCTTCTCGCAATAGGTTTCCCACCAGTTCTTAACGTCGGGGGTGGCTTTGAGAAGTGAAAAAGTGATATTTTCTTGACTAGAAAAATAATGAACAGAATAATACCCTTCTAGCAGATTTAACCATTTCCCTATAGTATATGCATCTATCTGACCTTCAAATATGGGGATGTCAAAATTTACTTATACCTTAAAGGGTGTGGCACTTGCAGAGTAGCTGTTGGAAGAATATGCGTCACCTTTGGTTAGCCACTGAAGGATCCGGGAAAAATGTTTCATCATCGTGTTCCTCTATTTGCTCGAGGGCTTCGTAGAGAAATTTTTTGAAAGGATCTCCTTCCCCCTTGTATTTCTTCTGTTTTTCCATGGGAGTCTGTCGGGATTTTTGAGGTTGGGCTTCCAAAGGTTCGACCAATTCAAGCACTAATTCCTTGTATCCTGACCTCGTTGGGACATGTAAAGAAAAATGACAAAGAGTAGATCCCTATGATACCAATGATATGATCTTAAACGGGGATGCAAAAAATTACAGATATAGCCATAAATATGGACATGAAATAGAAATAACACTTAATTTCATTAATATCAAATATCAAAATCTTCTTACAAGCCGAATGGAAACAAACTAGCTCGAATGTTGATAGCTTATCTCTTAGAAAAGCTTTCATGGTTGTTAGGTCCTATAATTTATAGTGATCAATTCATTATTATATGGTTATTTTTTTCAGGAACCTGTTGGTGAAGTTTAGCCTATGAATCACTAGGTGTCATAGCCTAAAGGTTTGTTTGTCCAAGGAACCATTTAGTTCGTGAAGCTCTGTGGTCAAGACAAGTTTGAATGTTTGGGAGAATTTTTGCATCTAAATTCTAGTTTATATCATGTTGTAGGTGTCTTCATGGTAAAGTGCTAAGAAGTAGATTTCCAATGGTATATTTGGTGCTTGAAACCGACATCCGGATGAAAATATAGAGCAAGTTGAAGTATGCTCATCAATACCACAAAACAATGAAAGAGGCCTATGTGTGAAATTATTTATTCGAATTATTAAAACTAATTCAAAAATAACTTAGCAACCTGTTTTCTAAAATATTATAGCCACATTTAATTTGATGCATCAAGTCACAAGTGAAATCCATAAGTCAAAATAAATTGTGTCCCTACCCCACACATAACTCTTAAATCATCCTATTCTTTCATGCCTCGAGATATGTGTGAATAAATCGATGGTTATTGATAAATTAAGTCAAAATAAATTGTGTCCCCACCCAGCACTTAACTCTTAAATCATCCTATTCTTTCATGCCTCGAGATATGTGCAAAATAAATCGATGCTTATTGATAAATTTCGAGGGCCCCTGCGTTTTTGACATTTATCATATAGAGAGATCCCTCTCTAAAGTCAGAAGAGCTAGATCCTAGCTTCCAAAGTGGTTTTTTTATTACTTTTGGGTTTCTCTCACAACCTTTTGAAATTATGGGGTCATAACATTCTCACAACCATACTGAGGAAAACGTTTCATCATCCTCAGGAAAGAGTATCAAGTTTCAAATTTGATTGTTGATGGTGGACAATGATTCATTAGGGGAATTTTGAGGTCTAAAATAGGACTCCTAAGGAAATTGTAAAATAATAGTGGAAATAATAAAATAAGATTTGATTACATCATCAAATTTGAGAGGAAAGAAAAGAAGAAACTATTTTTCAACTCGTATTTTCAACTTATCACCCTATGGGTTTACTTAAATTTCTAGGGGAAGCACACGTTGGATGCAAAATTTGATTCCCCATCAAACAATTACCCATGTAGCATACTTTAGATGGACCCTACTACATGAAAAATGGGAAATATATGAAAAACTATGATTGCAAACTTGTTTTATCAAGCATTTCTCATTTTTCATGTAGAGGGTCCATATAAAGTATGCAACATGGGTACTACTTGATTGAGGAATTAAATTTTACATCCAATGAGTACCCCAACTCAAAATTTGACTAAAACCTTAGGGAGATAAGTTGAAAATATGACTTGAAAATTTAGTTTTATTATTTTATTATTTTTAAAAATTTTTACTTTTTTACTTGAAAAATTGTGAATCACTCCTGATGGTTGACATCATCATCTTGAATTTTATTAGTTCTAATAAACATTATTTTGGTTGTTAATTTTTCTTAGGAGGCCCATTTTGGACCTCAAAACTCCCCTAATGAGACACAAGAGGGTTGAAGCATTCACCTAGCGACTCCAATCAAATTTCAACTTGATCCAAAGACTCCATTGTCAAAGAATCTAGATTACAAAACACTCATGATGACTCTACTACACCCTGATCAGGTTGCTTGTTAAACAAGATGACAGGGTATGTGGCAGACCCTATTTCTATTGAAGGTTTGAAGGAATACTGGGTTAATTTTGATGATGATCAAATTAATGAGGCTTTCTAACGATTTTTGCCTATTTATCTAGAGAAATGAAAATGTAGCCTTAAATCCAGGATCATATTTTTACAAAGTTTTCTGAAAAAATTGAGAAGGACCTTCAGGCCTTAGAAGTTCAAATTCGAGGCCACAATTTACAATGTCAAAATCATTTCTTTGAAAACCTTTGTTAGCAAAAAGAAGTAGTATGGCTACATTTTGATATCGAGGTTGAGGATTGTTTTGAGAATAGGTCTGATGAGTCATAGATGAAACTATATGATGGTAAAGAAAACATATATGAACTTCCCAAGCATGATGATAAATTTTCATAATACTTTTAAAATCAAACAAAAAGTCATGTCTTTCATAATCCCATTGTTGTATATATGGAGGAATTATTCACTATAGAGGTCTGATTATGTTTTTTTTGTGAAGATCAAGCTTACAATCAATTTCCAGTGCCCTTACAAGCTCTAGTTTTGATTCTTCTTAAACACATCAAGGAGCCTAGGTATTGGATCAAATTTTTGATTGGTTATACTAGAGGTTTTAGATTGCTTGAAATCAAGGATTTGGTTCTCAATTGTTAGGGTATATTGGTATGTACATAAATAATCTCAATGGTCTGAGCACATTTTTTAGGATTGTGTCAACTTCGTGCAATGTTTTAGGTAATTTTTGTATTATTGTCATATTTTCAGGTGTGGACAACCATCATCAATGTTGGAAGAATCACCGCACCTCTATAGAATCCGTAATTTCCACCCTGGGGATCCTAGTTACTGGCTTGTAATGTTTACCAAAACCTGCGGGTTTTGGTGTAACGGCAAACCTCCACATGGTATCAGAGCTTGGACCCAGGTTCGATTCCCCTGAGCTACGTTTGAGGGGGGGTGTTGGAAGAATCACCGCACCTCTATAGAATCCGTAATTTCCACCCTGGGGATCCTAGTTACTGGCTTGTAATGTTTACTGACACTTGATCCGTGGCTTGACACCCGATTGGTCCATGAATTCTATTTAAAGCGCATGGAGGGTCATTTGTAGGTTAACCGTGCATGAGAATGAACCGTCGGATCACTACATATCGTGACCGTTGGATTGTAAGTTACAAAATGTACAACAGTAAAGAAACACACTTTAACTAACTCTATACCTAATTCTATACTAGAACAAGTTGAACTTAACTATTTCTTATGTGTCGGAATATCCTAACAATCAAAGTTTGAAGCCTAAGGAAAATGCCCTAAAACTTTGGTAATGTGTAGTCAAATTTATGATTTAGTTTTAAAGTTTCTAGCAGAGCTTTTACTTTCCAGTGCACAATTCAGATTCCAATTTGAAGAATGGATTTGGATTAGTATGAGGATTGTAACAAATTTCAATAAGTTTAATTTTGAGTGTTTTCATGGCAGAGCATGTTGAAGGTTTGGGATCATTCCAATGGATCAGGCTACCAGTCTACGATGTATTGGAACCTCAAAAGGAGGATGTCATCCATATTGGAGCCACTATTAGGGTACTATAAACTATAGTGATAAATTGATGATTATCTAGTTATTTGTTTTAGGAATATGCTGGTAGAGTTTAGCCTATCAATCACTAGGTGTCATAACCTAAAGGTTTATTTGTCCAAGGATCCAATTAGTTCTTGAAGCTCTGTGGTCAAGACAAGTTTGAATGTTTGGGATATATTTTTCATATAAATTCAAGGTCAAAACATCTTGTAGTTGTATTCATGGTAAGGTGATCAGAAGCATCTTTCTAATGGTATATCTAGTGCGTCAAACCAACATCCGGATCAAAAGATAGGGAAAGTCGAACCTTGCTCCTCAAAACCACAAAACAAAGAAAAACACCTAAGTGTGAAATTCTTTATTTCAATTATTAAAACTAGTTCAAAAATAACTTATCAACCAAATTTCTAAAACATTAGAACCACAATTAATCTCATCTGCCAAGTCACAATTCAAAGAAAATTGTGTCCACACCCGACACTTAACTAATAAGTGACCATAATATTTCATGCCTCGAGATATGTGCAAAATAAATCGATGGCTATTGATGGATTTTGGGGGGCCCTTTCCTTTTCAAAATTTAAACAAAGGGGTGTTGTCAAAAATAGTTCCACATTTACTTCTTTTTACAGTTGTCACCTTCTTGTTTAATTCAGACTCCCCCCTTCCTAAACCATTTACTACCTACCCAACCCCCCCAACCCCCAACTTCGAAGCGCATTAAATCTATTGATTTGAATCTTATGATGTATGGTGGGAAGGGGTTTTGTTTCATTAATCAAATTTATTTGGGGATGGAGCTTGCATTCCTCTTAATTTTGTGTGATATATTTATAAAATAACTTTTTGTATGTCAGGCTAAGTTAGAATAAGACCGAGGTGAACAAGAGAGAGGTAAAAAAGGGAGTTATAGGGGTGAAATGTGATTATAGGTGAAAGTAAAAGGAGGCCTAGAAAACAAGAAATTTGACAAAAGGAATTCAACCAGAGCAAAAATTAGCTCATGTTCATTTATTTTCGTGTATGTTTACACAAAGGAATATTTAAATTATTTCGAGATTGAAAATAGTTTTAATTATTTCTAAAATCAAAACCATGGGAGAAAAACCAACAACAATTTTACAGAGATGAGGAATGAAAATGAATTATGATTGAAAACTGTATGGGAACATAAGATTTGGATAAATATTTATAAAAATATTTTATATGGGTAAAAGCGACAAGTAAAAAACAAAACAACAGCATGCGCACTACAAACACACACAGCTTTTGGAAATCATGGCGAAGGCAAAAACACATATATTTTTGAAAATCCCAGAGAAGGTAAAACAAGGCATGGATCTGAAAGATTTGAAAACAAGAGATAATTTAAAATAAAGGATGGATTTACGAGATGCAATTATTTGAGGATTTCATTTAGTAAATTAATGAAAATGGAGGAATATGAAATTCATTTATGGATTAATTGAAAAACATTTATAAAATATTTCCTTCCAAAATATTTTATGACATTGGTGAAGTATTGTCAGAAAGTGACATAAAATCATAGGTAAACTCAAAAAATTGATATATTTTCAGGGACAGCTTCACAAACTCTACATTTTGAGGCACACAAAATTATCAGTTGAAAGAAAAATGGCAGAAAATCAACAGCTCTAGATTTCAAGGGCATGAAGATATCAGCAACAAAGTAGTAGCCTTTTAGTCCAAGTCATCACTAGAATACTTGAAATCAGCGCCAAAGTGATTAAATAGTTTAATTCTCCCATATTTTTCTACTATTTTTGTAAACAGTGTCTTAGGATATTTTGTAGAAACATCTTGATATTTCAAATCAAGATATTTTGATGAAAGGTGTATAAACACTTCATATATTGAAGTACAAAGGGTTGGAACTTGTGTGAAGAAAGAAACTCATTTATGTAAAGTTGTGCATGTAATGAAGTGATGATTTCGATTAATACAGAAAGTTTGTTCGAGGATTCCTGTGTTAGGAAATTGGTGAAGTTTCTTCTCTTGTAAAATTGTCATTTTCCAGGTTTCTAAATGTTCTTTTGATCTCTATTATTTAAAGAATATTAAGGACTGAATTTTTTTAAATACACTATGCTCTGGCATATAAACAATATCTATATTTTCGCTCTAATATTAAATATAGAATTCATCCTATTATGCTCTATGTTTGTTTGATTCTCAATCTTTTCATCCCATTGATTTCATAAATGCTCTAAAGATCCGAAATATTTCCTACCTTCAATTGTTTCATTTGCTTTGCAATTTTAGTATTTTATCATGCTAAGGCTTATGACTCCATTTCCCAATGGAATCTCCTTGCAGTTTCAACCAAATCTCTGAAAAACCAAATCTCAAAAGTCAATAATTATCCTAATATCGCAAAACAACAAATCTAAATCATATAGAGAGTTCCCTCTCTGAAGTTGGAATGGTTAGATCCTACCTTCCAAAGTGGTCTTCTGGTTACCTTTGGGTTTCTCTCATAACCTTTGGAAATTATGGATTGATAACATTCTGATGACCATATTGGGGAAAAGGTTTCATCATCCTCACGAAAGAATATCAAGTTTTAGATCTGATTTTTGATGGTGGACAATGATTCATTAGGGGAATTTTGAGGTATAAAATAGGAGTCATGAGGAAATTATAAAATAAGAGTGTAAACAATAAAATAAGCTTTGATTACATCATCAAATTTTAGAGGAAAAAAGAAAAGACTATTTTTCAACTTCTATTTTCAACTTATCTCCCTATGGGTTTACTCAAATTTCAAGCAGAAGCACTAGTTGGATGTAGAATTTGATTCTCCATCCAAGTATTAACATGTAGCATACCTTCGATGGACCCTACTACATGAGAAATGAGAAATACATGAAAAAACATGATTTCAAACTTGTCTTTTCATACATTTATCATTTTTCATGTAGAAGGGTCCACAAAAAGTACGCAATGTGGGTACTACTTGGATGAGGAACTAAGTTTTGCATCCAGTAAGTACCCCCGCTCAAAATATGAGTAAAACCTTAGGGAGATAAGTTTAAAATAAAAGTTGGAAAAGTAGTTTTACTATTTTATTACTTTTTTACTATTTTACTTTTCTACTCTAAAAATGGTGAATCACTCCTGATGGTTGACATCATCATCTTGAATCTTATTAGTTCTAATAAAGTTTATTTTGGTTGTTTTTCTTTCTTAGGAGGCACATTTAAGACCTCAAAACTCCCCTAATGAGACACAAGAAGGCTGAACCATTCACCTGGTGACTCCAATCAAATTTCAAGTTGATCCAAAGACTCCATTCTCAAAGAATCCAGATTACAAAACACTCATGATGACCCCAGCGCACCCTGATCAGGTTGCTTGTTAAACAAGATGAAAAGGTATGTGGTAGACCCTATCTCTATTGAAGGTTTGAAGGAATACTGGGATAATTTTGATGATGATCAAATTGATGAGGATTTCTAATATTTTTTTTCTATTTATCTAGAGAAATGAAAATGTAGCTTGGAATCCAAGATCATATAATTACAAAGTTTACTAAACAAGTTGAGAAGGACCTTCAGGCCTTAGAAGCTCAAATTTAGGGCCAAAATTTACAATGTCAAAATCATTCCTTTGAGAACCTTTGTTAGCAGAACCAAGAAGTGGTATAGCTACATTTTGATATCGAGGTTCTGGATTGTTTTGAGGATAGGCGTGATGACTCACAACTGAAACTATATGATGGTAAAGAAAGTATATATGAACTACACAAGTATGATGATAAATTTGCCTAATACTTTGAAAATCAAACAATAAGTCATGTCTTTCATGATCCGAGAGTTGTATATATGGAGGAATTGTTCACTACAGAGTTCTGATTATGGTTTTGTTGTGAAAATCAAGCTTAAAATTAGTTTCTAGTGCCCTTACATGCTCTATTTTTGAGTCTTCCTAAACACATTCAAGGAGCCTAGGTATTGGATCAAATTTTTGATTAGTTATTCTAGAGGTTTTAGATTGCTTGAAATCAAGAATTTGGATATCAACTGTTAGGGTAGATTGATATGTACATAAATAATCTCAAAGGTTTTAGCATATTTTTTAGTAGTGTGTTAGCTTCTAGCAACGTTTTAGGGAATTTTGGTATTATTGTCATCTTTGCAGGTGTGGACAACCATCATCAAAGTTTGAAGCCTGAGAAAAAGGCCCTAAAACTTTGGTAATGTGTAGTCAAATTTATGATTTAGTTTAAAGTTTCCAACAAAGTTTTTACTTTCCAGTGCACAATTCAGATTCCAGTTGGAAGAAAGGATTTGGATTAGTATGAGGATTGGAACAAATTTCCAATAAGTTTAATTTTGAGTGTTTTCATGGCAGAGCATGTTGAAGGTTTGGGATCATTCCAATGGATCGGGCTACTAGTCTACAGTGTTATTGAAACCTCAAAAGGACAATGCCATCCACATTGGAATTGATGATTATTAGCCTAGTGATAAATTGATGATTATCTAGTTATTTATTCCAAGAATATGCTGGTAACATTTAGCCTATGAATCACTAGGTGTCATAACCTAAAGGTTTATTTGTCTGAGGAACCATTTAGTTCTTGAAGCTCTGTGGTCAAGACAAGTATGAATGTTTGGGCTAGTTTTCATATAAATATGATGTTAGAACATCTTGTAGTTGTATTCATGGTAAAGTGATCATAAGCATCTTTCTAATGGCATAGCCAGTGTTTCAAACCAACATCTGGATCAAGAGATAGGGAAAGTTGAAGCCTTCTCCTGAAAATCATAAAACAAAGAAAAAGTCCCAAGTGTGAAATTATATATATCAATTATTAAAATTAATTCAAAAATAACTTAGCAACCTAATTTCTAAAACTTTAGAAGCACATTTAATCTCATGCGCCAAGTCACAAGTCAAATCCATAAAGTCAAAGAAAATTGTGTCCCCACCCCAAACTTAACTAATAAATCACATAATATTTCATGCCTCCAGATACGTGAAAAATAAATCCATGGTTATTGATGGATTTCTGGGGGCCCTTTCCTTTTCGACATTTAAACAAAGGGTGCTCCAAAAAAATAGTTCCACATTTACTTCTTTTTATAGTTGTCACCCTCTTGCTTAATTCAAACTCCCCCAACATTTTGAAACACATTAAATATATTGATTTCAATATTATAATATATGTGAGAAGGGGTTTTGTTTCATTAATGAAATTTATTTCGAGTTGGAGCTTGGATTCCTCTGAATTTTGGATGATATATTTATAAAATAGCTTTTCGTATGTGAGGCTAAGTAAGAATAAAACTGCGGTGAACAAGACTGAGGTAAAAAGGGGACTTATAGGGGTGAAATGAGATAATAGGTGAAAGTAAAAGGAGCCTTAGGAAAGAATAAATCTGACAAAAGGAATTCAACTAGAGCAAAAATTAGCTTATGTTCATTTATTTTCGTGTATGTTGACACAAAGGAATATCTAAACTATTTTGAGATTGAAAATAATTGTAATTACTTTTAAAATCAAAACCATGGGAGAAAAACCAACAACAATTTTACAAAGATGAGGAAAGAAAATGAATTATGATTGAAAATTGTAGGGAAGATAATATTTGGATATATTTATCCAAATATTTTCTAGGGGTAAAAGGAAAAGTAAATACAAAAACACATGGATAAACAACACACAGTTTTGGAATTCCATGGGAAGGCAAAACAACATATATTTTTGAAAATCCATGAGAAGGTTAAAAAGGCATGGATTTCAAAGAATTCAAAACAAGAGATAATTTCAAATAAAGGATGAATTTACGGGATGCAATTATTTGAGGATTTCATTTAGTAAATTCATGAAAATAGAGAAATATCAAATTCATTTATGGAATATTTGAAAAACATTTATAAAATATTTCCTTCCAAAATATTTTATGACATTCGTGAAATATTGTCATAAAGTGACATAAAATCATTAGTAAATTCAAACAATTGATATATTTTTAGGGACAACTTCACAAACTCCATATTTTGAGGCACAAAATTATCAGTTGAAAGAAAAATGGCAGAAAATCAACAACTCTAGATTTCAAGGGCATGAATATATCAACAACAAAGTAGTAGCCTTTTCAGTCCAAGTCATCACTAGAATACTTGAAATCAGTGCCAGAGAGCTTCAATAGTTTAATCCTCCCATATTTTGTACTATTTTTGTAAATAGTTTTTTATGATATTTTGTAGAAACATCTTGATATTTGAAATCAACATATTTTGAAGAAAGTTGTATAAATACTTCATATATTGAAGTACAAAGAGTTGGAACCTGTGAGAAGAAAGAAAATCTTTGATGTAAAGTTGTGCATGTAATGAAGTGATGATTTCGATTAATACATAAAGTTTGTTCGAGGATTACTGTGTCAGGAAATTAGTGAAGTTTCCTCTCTTGTAAAATTGTCATTTTCCAGTTTTCCAAATGTTCTTTCTATCCTTATTATTTAAAGAAGATTAAGGGCTGAATTTGTTTAAGTACACTCTACTCTAGCTTATAAACAATATCTATGTTTTCTCTCTCATATTAAATATAGAATTCATCCTCATATGCTTTATGTTTGTTTAAATCTAAAACTTTTCATCCCATTGATTTCATAAATGCTCTAAAGGTCCAAAAGCTTTCCTACCTTTAATTGTTTCATTTGTTCTGCAATTTTTGTATTTGATCACCCTAAGCCTTATGACTCCATTTCCCAATGTAATTTCCTTATACTTTCAACCAAATCATTGAAATAGCCAATCTCAAAAATCAATAATTAGCCTAATATCGTAAAAAAACAAATGTAATTCGTATAGAGAGATCCCTCTCTGATGTTGGAAGGGCTAGATCCTAGCATCCAATGTGGTTTCTTGGTTACCTTTGAGTTTCTCTCAAAACCTCTGGAAATTATGGAGTGATAACATTCTCGTGACCATATTGGGGAAATGGTTTCATCATCATCAAGAAAGAGTATCAAGTTTCAGATTTGGTTGTTGATGGTGGACAATGATTCATTAGGGGAATTTTGAGGTCTAAAATAGGACTCCTAAGGAAATTATGAAATAATAGTGGAACTAATAAAATAAGATTTGATTAGATCATCAAAGTTTAGAGGAAAAAAAGAAAAAACTAATTTTCAACTTGTATTTTCAATGTTATCTCCCTAAGCGTTTATTGAAATTTCAAGCGGAAGCACTTGTTGGATGCAGAATTTGATTCCCCATCCAAGGATTACCCATGTAGCATACTTTCGATAGACCCTACAACATGAAAAATGAGAAATACATTAAAAAGCATGATTGCAAACTTGCTTTTTCATGCATTTCTCATTTTTCATGTAGAAGGGTCAATATAAAGTATGCAACATGGGTACTACTTGGATGAGGAATTAAATTTTGCATCCAATGAGTACCCCCACTCAAAATCTGAGTAAAACCTTAGGGAGATAAGTTGAGAATACGAGTTGAAAAAGTAGTTTTTATTATTTTATTATTTTTATTTTTCTCTTTTTTACTCCAAAAATGGTGAATCACTCCTGATGGTTGACATCATCATCTTGAATATTGTTAGTTCTAATAAAGTTTATTTTGGTTGTTAATTTTTCTTAAGAGGCCCATTTTAGACCTCAAAACGCCCCTAATGAGACATAGTAAGGCTGAACCATTCACCTGGTGACTCCAATCAAATTTCAATTCGATTCGAAGACTCCATTGTCAAAGAATCCAAATTACAAAATAGACATGATAACTCCACTGCACCCTGATCAGGTTGCTTATTAAACAACATGACAGGGTATTTGGCAGACCTTATCTATATTGAAGGTTTGAAGTAATACTGGGATAATTTTGATGATGATCAAATTGATGAGGCTTTCTAATATTTTTTGCCTATTTATCTAGAGAAATGAAGATGTAGCTCTGAATCCAAGATCATATTTTTACAAAGTTTTCTTAATAAATTGAGAAGGACCCTTAGGCCTTGGAAGCTCAAATTCAGGGCCACAATTTACAATGTCAAAACCATTTCTTTGATAACCTTTGTTAGCAGAAACAAGAAGTGGTATGGATACATTTTGAGATCAAGGTTGACAATTGTTTTGATAATAGGTCTGATGGATAGCAGCTAAAACTATATGATGGTAAAGAAAACATATATGAACTGCCCAAGCATGATGATAAATTTGCATAATACTTTGAAAATCAAATGATAAGTCATGTCTTTCATGATCCCATAGATGTATATGTGAAGGAATTATTCACTACAGAGTTCTGATTATGTTCTTTTCGTGAAGATGAAGCTTACAATCAGTTTCCAGTGCCCTTACAAGCTCTAGTTTTGAGTCTTCTTAAACACGTTCAAGGAGCCTAGGTATTGGATCAAATTTTTGATTGGTTATAATAGACGTTTTAGATTGCTTGAAATGAAGGTTTTGGTTCTAAAATTTTAGGGTAGATTAGTACATACATAAATAATCTCAATGGTTTGAGCATATTTTTTAGTACTGTGTTAGCTTCTAGCAAAGTTTTAGGGAATTTTGGTATTATTGTCATATTTACCGGTGTGGACAACCATCATCAATGTTTGAAGCCTGAGGAAAAGTCCCTAAAACTTTGGTAATGTGTAGTCAAATTTATGATTTAGTTTTAAAGTTTCCAGTAGAATTTTTAGTTTCCAGTGCACAATTCAGATTCCAGTTTCAAGAATGGATTTGGAATAATATGAGGATTGGAACAGATTTCCAATAAGCTTAATTTTGAGTGTTTTCATGGTAGAGCATGTTGAAGGTTTGGGCTCATTCCAATGGATCAGGCTACTAGTCTATGGTGTTATTGGGACCTAAAAAGGAGCATTTAATCCACATTGGAGCCACTATTAAGGTCATATAAATTATAGTGATAAATTGATGATTATCTGGTTATTTATTTCGAGAATATGATGGTAAAGTTTAGCCTATCAATCACTAGGTATCATAACCTAAAGGTTTATTTCTCCAAGGAACCATTTATTTTTTGAAGCTCTGTGGTCAAGACAAGTCTGAATGTTTGGGACATATTTTTCATATAAATTTGAGGTCAAAACATCTTGCAGTTATATTCGTGGTAAATTGATCATAAGCATCTTTCTAATGTGATATCTGGTGCTTCAAACAAAAATCCGGATCAAACGATAAGGAAAGTTGAAGCCTGGTCCTCAAAACCACAAAACAAAGAAAATGGCCTAAGTGTGAAATTATTCATTTCAATCATTAAAATTAATTAAAAAATAAATTAGTAACCTAATTTCTAAAACTTTAGAACCAAATTTAATCTCATGCGCTAAGTCACAAGTCAAATCCATAAAGGGAAAGAAAATTGTGTCCCCACCCCACACTTAACTAATAAATCACCATAATTTCATGCTTACTCGGATATGTGCAAAATAAATCTATTGTTACTGATGATTTCGGGGGGGATTTCCTTTTTGACATTTTAAACAAAGGGGGCTTCGAAAAAATATTCCACATTTAATTCTTTTATAGTTGTCACCCCTCTTATTTAATTTGGACTCCCCTTTCCTAAACCATTTACTACCTAGCCCTCCTCCCCACCCACTTCGAAACGTATTAAATGTATTGATTTGAATCTTACGATGTATGGTGGGAAGGGGTTTTGTTTGATTAATCAAATTTATTTGGAGTTGGAGCTTAGATTCCTCTGAATTTTGGGTATAATATATATAAAATAACTTTGCGTATGTCAGGCTAAGTAAGAATAAGACTAAGGTGAACAAGACAGAGGTACAAAGGGGACTTACAAGGATGAAATGAGATTGTAGGTGAAAGTAAAAGGAGGCTTAGTAAACAAGAAAGTGACAAAAGGAATTCAACCAGAGTGAAAATTAGCTTATGTTCATTTATTTTCATGTATGTTGACGCAAAGGAATATTTAAATTATTTTGAGATTGAAAATAAATTTAATTATTTTTAAAATCAAAACCATGGAGAAAAACAAACAAAATTTTTACAGAGATGAGGAGAGAAAATGAATTATGATTGAAAACTATATGGGAACATAAGATTTGGATAAATATTTATCCAAATATTTTATAAGGGTAAAAGGAAAAGTAAAAACAAAAACACATGGATAAACATCACACATTTTTGGAAATCCATGGGAAGGCAAAACAACATATACTTTTGAAAATCCACGAGAAGGTAAAACAAGGCATGGATTTCAAAGATTTCAAAACAAGAGATAATTTCAAATAAAGGACGGATTTATGGGATGCAATTATTTGAGGATTTCATTTAGTAAATTCATGACAATAGAGAAATATGAAATTCATTTGTGGAATATTTGAAAAACATTTATAAAATATTTCTTTCCAAAATATTTTATGGCATTGGTGAAGTATTGTTAAAAAGTGACATAAAATCATTAGTGAATTCAAACAATTGATATATTTTCAGGGACAACTTCACAAACTCCAGATTCTGAGGCACAAAATTATTAGTGGAAAGAAAAATGGCAGAAAATCAATAGCTCTAGATTTGAAGGGCATGAAGATATCAACAACAAAGTAGTAGCCTTCTCAGTTCAAGTCACCACTAGAATACTCGAAATCAGTGCCAGAGAGCTTCAATAGTTTAATTCTCCCATGTTGTTGTAATATTTTTGTAAACATTTTTTTATGATATTTTGTACAAACATCTTGATATTTGTAATCATTATATTTTGATGAAAGTTTTATAAATACTTCATATTTTGAAGTACAAATGGTTGGAACTTGTGAGAATAAAGAAAATCTTTGATGTAAAGTTGCGCATGTAATCAAGTGCTGATTTCGATTAATACATAAAGTTTGTTCAAGGATACTTGTGTCAAGAAAATTGTGAAGTTTCCTCTCTTGTCAAATTGTCATTTTCCAGTTTTCCAAATGTTCTTTCTATCTGTATTATTTAAGGAAGATTAAGTGGCTAAAATTGTTTAAATACACCTTCCTAGCTTATAACAATGTCAATGTTTTCACTCTAATATTAAATATAGAATTAATCCTAGTATGCTCTATGTTTGTTTGAATCTAAAATATTTTCATCCCATTGATTTCATATATTCTCAAAAGATCCAAAAGATTTCCTACTTTGAATTGTTTCATTTGTTCTGCAATTTTTCTATTTGATCACCCTAAGTCTTATGACTCCATTTCCCAATGGAATTTCCTTGCAATTTCAACCAAATATTTGAGAAAACTAATCTTAGAACTCAATAATTAGCCTAATATCGCAACCCAACAAATGTAAATCATATAGAGAGATCCCTCTTTGAAGTTGGAAGGGATAGATCCCGACTTCCAAAGTGGTTTTTTGGTTACCTTTGGGTTTCTCTCACAACCTTTGGAAATTATGGAGTGATAACATTTTCACGACCACATTTGAGAAAAGGTTTCATCATCCTCAGGAAAGAGTATCAAGTTTCAGATCTGATTGTTGATGGTGGACAGTGATTCATTAGGGGAATTTTGAGGTCTAAAATAGGACTCATAAGGAAATTATAAAATAATAGTGGAAATAATAAAATATGCTTTGATTACATCATCAAATTTTAGAGGAAAAAAGAAAAAACTATTTTTCAACTTGTATTTTCAACTTATCTCCCTATGGGTTTACTCAATTTTCAAGGAGAAGCACTCGTTGGATGTAGAATTTGATTCCACATCCAAGGATTACCCATCTAGCATATTTTCGGTGGACCCTACTACATGAAAAATGAGAAATAGATGAAAGAAAGTGATCGCAAACAGGATTTTCATGCATTTCTCATTTTTCATGTAGAAGGATCCATATAAGGTATGCAACATGGGTACTACATGGATGGGGAATTAAATTTTGAATCCAATGACTACCCCTGCTCAAAATTTGAGTAAAACCTTAGGGAGATAAGTTGAAAATACGAGTTGAAAAAATAGTTTTATTATTTTATTATTTTTAATTTTTTTTTTCTTTCTTACTCCAAAAATGGTGAATCACTCCTAATGGTTGACATCATCATCTTGAATCTTATTAGTTATAATAAAGTTTATTTTTATTGTTAATTTTTCTTAGGAGGCCCATTTTAGACCTCAAAACTCACCTAATAAGACACAAGAAGGTTGAACCATTCACCTGTCGACTCCAATCAAATTTCAACTTCTTCCAAAGACTCCAATGTCAAAGAATCCAAATTACAAAATTCTCATGATGAATCCACTGCAACTTGATCAGGTTGCTTCTTAAACAAGATGATAGTGTATGTGGTAGACCCTATATCTATTGAAGGTTTGAAGGAATACTGGGATAATTTTGATGATGATCAAATTGATGAGGCTTTCTATTTTTTTTTGCCTATTTATCTAGAGAAATGAAAATGTAGCTCTAAATGCAAGACCATATTTTTACAAAGTTTTCTTAACAACTTGAGAAGGACGTTCACGCCATAGAAGCTCAAATTTAGGGCCACAATTTACAATGGAAAAATCATTTCTTAGCAGAAATAAGAAGTGGTATGGCTACATTTTGATATCTAGGTTGAGGATTGTTTTGAGAATAGGTCTGATGACTCACAACTGAATCTATATGATGGTAAAGAAAACATATATGAACTGCCCAAGTATGATGATAAATTTGCATAGTGCTTTGAAAATCAAACAATAAGTCATGTCTTTCATGATCCAATAGCTGTATATATGGAGGAGTTATTCACTACAGAGTTTCGATTATGTTGTTTTTGTGAAGATCAAGCTTACAATCAGTTTCTAGTGCCCTTACAAGATCTAGTTTTGCGTCTTTCTAAACACATCAAAGCAGCCTAGGTATTGGATCAAATTTTTGATTTCTTATACTAGAGGTTTTAGATTTCTTGAACTCAAGGATTTGGTTCTCAACTGTTAGGGTCGATTGGTATGTACATAAATAATTTCAATGGTTTGAGCATATCTTTTAGTAGTGTGTCATCTTCCAGCAACGTTTTAGGGAATTTTGGTATTATTGTCATATTTTCAGGTGTGGACAACCATCATCAATGTTTGAAGCCTCAGGAAAAGGCCCTAAAACTTTGGTAATGTGTAGTCAAATTTTATATTTAGTTTTAAAATTTCCAGTATATTTTTTAGTTTCCAGTGCACAATTTAGATTCCAATTTGAAGAATGGATTTGGATTACTATGAGGATTGGAATAGATTCCAATAAGTTTAATTTTGAGTGTTTTCATGGCAGAGCATGTTGAATGTTTGGGATCATTCCAATGGATCAGGCTACCAGTCTACGGTGTTATTGGAACCTCAAAAGTAGGATGTCATCTACATTGGAGCCACAGTTAGGGTCCTATCATTTATAGTGATAAATTGATGATTATATGGTTATTTATTTTAGTAATATGTTGCTAATGTTTAGCCTATGAATCACTAGGTGTCATAACCTAATGGTTTATTTGTCCAAGGAACCATTTAGTTCTTGAAGCTCTATGGTCAAGAAAAGTTTGAATGTTTGGGATATTTTTTTCATATAAATTCAAGGTCAGAAAATGCTGTAGTTTAATTCATGGTAAAGTGATCAGAACCATCTTTCTTATGGTATATCTATTGCCTCAAACCAACATCCAAATCAAAAGATAGGGAAAGTTGAAGTCTACTCCTGAAAACCACAAAACAAAGAAAAAGGCCTAGGTGTGAAACTATTTATTTCATTTATTAAAATTAATTCAAAAATAACTTAGAAACCTAATTTCTAAAACATTAGAACCACATTTAATCTCATGTGCCAAGACACAAATCAAATCCATAAGCAAAGAAATATGGTTCCCACCCGCACTTAATTAATAAATCACCATAATATTTCATGCCTCTAGATATGTGAAAATAAATCTAATGGTTATGATGGTTTCGTGGGGCCCTTTCCTTTTACATTTAAACAAAGGGCGCTCCAAAAAAATACTGCCACATTTAGTTCTTTTACAATTGTCACCCTCTTGTTTAATTGAGACTCCCCACTTCCTAAACCATTTACTACTACCCACACCCCCCCCCCCCCAACTTCCGAAACACTTAAATCTATTGATTGAATCCTATGATGTATCGTGGGAAGGGGTTTTATTTGATAATCAAATTTATTTGGAGTTGGAGCTTGGATTCCTCTAAATTTTGGGTGATATATTTATAAAATAACTTTACGTATGTCAGGCTAAGTAAGAATAAGACTAAGGTGAACAAGACAGAGGTAAAAAGGTCACTTACACGGGTGAAATGAGATTATAGGAGAAAGTAAAAGGGGGCTTAGAAAACAAGAAATTTGACAAAAGGAATTCAACCGGAGCGGAAAAATAGCTTATGTTCATTTATTTTCATTTATGTTGACACAAAGGAATATTTAAATTATTTTGAGATTGAAAATAATTTTAATTATTTTTAAAATCAAAACCATGGGAGAAAAACCACCAACAATTTTACAGAGATGAGGAAAGGAAATGAATTATGATTGAAAATTGTGTGGGAACATAAGATTTGGATAAATATTTATCCAAATATTTTCTAGGGGTAAAAGGAAAAGTAAAAACAAAAGCACATGGATAAACAACACACAGTTGAAATCCATGGGAAGGCAAATCAACATATATTTTTGAAAATCCATGAGAAGGTAAAACAATGCAAGAATTTAAGAGATTTCAAAACAAGACATAATTTCAAATAATGGACGGATTTACAGGATGCAATTATCTGAGGATTTCATGCAGTAAATTCATGACAATAGAGAAATATAAAATTCATTTATGGAATGTTTGAAAAACATTTATATAATATTTCCTTACAAAATATTTTATGACAATGATGAAGCATTATCAAAAAGTGACATAAAATAATTAGTAAATTCAAGATATTGATAGACTTTCAGGGATAAACTCACAAACCCTGGATTTTAAGGCACAAAATTATAAGTTGAAAGACAAATGGCAGAAAATCAGCAACTCTAGATTTCAAGGGCATGAAGTTATCAACTACAAATTAGTATCCTTTTCAATCCAATTCATCACTAGAATCCTCGAAAACAATGCCAGAGAGCTTCAGCAATTTAATTCTCCCATATTCTTGTACTATTTTTGTAAAAAAAAAAATTGGATATTTTGTATAAACATCTTGATATTTGAAATCAAGATATTTTGATGAAAATTGTATAAATACTTCATATATTGAAGCACAAAGGGTTGGAACTAGTGTGAATAAATCACGTCTTTGACGCAAAGCTATACATGTAATCAAGTGATTATTTCCATTAATACAAACATTTTGTTTGAGGATTCCTCTGTCAGGCAATTGGTGAACTTTCATCTCTTGTAAAATTGTCATATTCTGTTCTTCCATATGTTCTTTCTATCTCTATTATTTAAAGAAGATTAAGGGTTGAATTTTTTAAGTACACTCTGCTTTGACTTATAAACAATATCTATGTTTTAACTCTAATATTAAATAAAAAATTTATCCCAGTATGCTCTATGTTTAATTAAATCTAAATATTTTTAGCTAATTCATTTCATAAATGCTCTAAAGGTCCAAAACCTTGCCTACCTTGCCCTATTACATATGTCCTGCAATTTTTGTATTTGATCACCCTAACACTTATGAGTCCATTTCCCAATGGACTTTCCGTGCAGTTTCAACCAAATATTTGAAAAAACCAAACTTAGAACTAAATAACTAGCCTAATGTCTCAAAGCAACAAATCTAAATCATATAGAGAGATCCCTCTCCAAACCTGGAAGGGTGAGATCCTAGCTTCCAAAGTGGTCTTGTGGTTACCTCTAGGTTTCTCTCATAGCCTTCGGAAATTACGGAGTGATAACAATGGCTAAATGTCTAAGAACTAGTTAGAATGAGTCTCAACGGCCTATTTATTATTGAACAACAAGGGAAAACTCTAAATAGCCAAAATCCTAACCCAAGGAGATTGAATGGCAAGAGTTTATGGGCCCTGTTGGTTTTAGTTGGGAAACCAAATTTTTGAGGTCACAACTTGGTCACATTATCTTCGTTTGGCATGTACAATACCTTGTTGGAAAGATCCCTCTTAGTACTACAAGATTGGCAGCAAATCTATGAAATGTTGTGCCTTTCACTTTGGGCCTACTACGGATATATAAGCAACATCATTTAGGGGATCGAAATTGCTTGAGAGATTGAGGACCCGAATATTCCTAAAAATAGTAAATGATGCAATAAACAAGGAAATGGATGAAACTGACTGGAGGTCTAGGTATAATAGGTGAGTTGCCACCAATATCCCCTGGGATCATCAGTTTGTAACCTCTCATTATTCTTTCTCTCTCTCTCTCTCACTCTTGGACACTTAGAGTTTTCTTGCAGCTTTCTAGATTTGGAGAAAGGAAAGGAAAATAAATCAAAGGAAGGAAAATGAAAGGAAAGGAAAGAAGAGATCAAGAAAGGAGGAGCAGGAACAAGCAACCTAGTAGGAAACATTATAGGTAACATATTGCATGTGTCATTTCCTAGGTTCTTTTCACATCCATGGCTTTGCATGTTGGTATATAGTTCTCTTATTGTCGGTGGCGTAGTTTTGTTGGGTTATGACAGTGGTTTTTCAACCTTGCCTTGCATTTCTCAAGATAGTCATGGCATGATGGGATTGTCTTCTTGGTTTTCAGCGTTGGAATTTTCGAATGGTTTTGGAATCTTGGGTGGAGGTGGTCTTAGGAAAATTTCCAAAGTCTTAAGAATTCCTTGACTGGTTTTGGCAGGATACATGGTAAAGCCTAAGGATGGAGTCTTAGTTTAGGGCCTAGTGATCTAGTGTGGATTGTAGTAAAGGCTGAGAGACTGATGTCTTGGTTTAGGGTCTAGTCATTCAGTGTGGATTATGTTAAAGCCTAAGAGAGAAGGAGATGAAAAAGTCCTCAAGGATAGTGAAGGAATCTGGAGGAATTCCTATCTCAATCTGGTTTTGTGATCTTGGTGGTGGTTTTGGTGAGATCACAAGTTGTTGAGGGTGGAGGTGGTTTATCCTCTTGATTCCCTTGGTCATTTTTTGATTGGTTTATCCATTTGATCCCACATTCATGCTTGGAATGTGGCACAGGACTCACTAGTTGAAAGAAATGTTTGGTTTAGCCATGTCTATAGTCGGGTGGTACATGAAAGTTCTGAACTTGTTTGGCTCTTTCCTATGTTTAATAAATGCTAAGTTCTCTTGATTTTGTACTTTTCATTATGTGGGCTTAATAGTTTTTATATCATTGTTATTTACATGGTTTAATGCTAGTCATATGCATTATTATACGACTAGTTATTGGCATGGTTATTTCGTGTATTTACTTGTAACTGAAAGGATAATGGATTCAAGACCTAATTGATGTAAAAACAATTAAAGGAATAGGGTGGTGATCCTTCTTGTCAAGTGTCATTTGATTTATCAGTCATTTATTATCTATATTGTATTCATTTCCTATAGATTGCACTGATGCCAAATGTTTGATAGAATTTCAGTCCCAGGTGGGGATGGTAGGGCCTAGTCATGGAGTCAGTTTTTGATTTGTAAGTCCTGTCATCATGTAATTTATGGATGACAAAATGTACAAGAGTTTCTAGGTAGTGACCTAGATTGTAGGATTGAAAAGTGTCACAAATATTGTAGTAGAAGGCATAGGTTTGAGGAGTAAAATCCATATACATTGCATGCCTTGTTGTGGGAGCGTTTTGAGCCTCCCAAACATTCCCTTATTCATATCAACAGAGAATGCGGGGGTTTAATGAACTAAAACTCAGTGGGACTGAGAGGACTAGTCAGGGGAATGACTGGGATGCATTTTGGGAATCTTGTAACAACTATAGAAGGTATGGTGTGGTGTGTTTCCACCAGTTCCACTTCCTTAACTGACACATAGGGAGTCAACTCATATCATAGTAGCTTCTCGTCAATGTTTACCCTGATTAGTCAGTTATTTAGGTAGATGTGGGAGAAGGGTATTTACAAAGTGGTATCAGAGCATGGTTCACACCTCAGACTGGATGGGATGTGTGTAGTAATGCATTCATGTCAATTTCATATGTCTTTCTTATGTTGTAAGACCATGTGATTGTTGCATTTGCATGGTGTTGATCATGGTTTTAGTGAGATCGCCATGGGAAGTTGATGGTGTTGTTGTGGAGTGCGTCATCATGAGTGTATGGTTGATTATACATTGTTTATGAACATTCGTATTCACATGTGGTCAAGTGTATACTTATTTAGTGGTTATTTTCATGCACGAGGTCATGGTATATGTAGTTGATAGGCTCATGCATTGATGACCAAACTCTAGCTAGAATGATAGTTATATGCTTATATGCCTTTGTGTTATATTTTTATATGTTATCATCATCATGTTATACATGTATCATGCTGATTTGTTGATCTTGCAGATGAGGTATCATCCCCGGATTATTCTAAGGTATGTTGATTCATTGTGATTTGGTATAGCTGACAAGATATGCTTTTATGGGAGGATATCAAGGATGACTAGCAAGATGGTAGACTACAACTCCTTAGACTCTCCCTATGGATCATATGAGAAGCATGGTGTTGGGAAGTCTTCTGATTTGGAAGACACACTGAGAAGCTTAAAGGAGAAATAAGGAGTTGTAAGGTAGGAAATGACAAAATCATACAGGCATAAGAGAAGCAAGTAGAGGTAAATGCAGTGATACTTCAAAGTTTGTCAGAATTGTAGTGACAATGATGACTTTAGATTAGCCATGATTAAGAGGATAGAACTATTGCGGCATATGGAGGTAGGTGACATGGTGAGTATAGGTTAGATAGAGAGGACACAATAAAATATGGCAAGCTCTTGGAAACTTTACATAGGAGAGGTGAGAGACATAGGTATTATTCTAGCTCAAGCTTGGACAAACACTATGCTTGTCATTGTTATCATTCTTATAGGAGGAGTGACAAGGGATAGTTTCTAGATGAGTTTAAGAAAGAAAAGCCTCCTACATTTGATGGAGAGATGAAGAAATCATAGGATGCAAAGGCATGGTTTCTTTATGAGTAAGTTCTTTAGGTTGCATGATTATTTAGAAAGCATGAAATCAAAGATAGCCACTTTCAGTCTTAAAGGGAAAGTAGATATCTAGTGGGAGAATGTGAATAATGTCAAAGGTATTTGGGAAGCTGACTGATCCAGGTGGATATTTGTGGCCACCTGCTAAGTCCACCTGGACCCCCACCTCAACATTTTCAGTTTCCTTAATTATAGCGCAGTTTACTATTTTTATCAGTTTTTCGGGTCCTGAACTTCCAGAGCCGTTTTGAGGCCCTAAACGATGTTTTTTGGGAAATCTTGCTCCGTGAATTTTTAGTTAAAAAATCAGCTCTCTCGTCGTAGTCCTCGGAGAGATATTTCCAACGGGCAATCATGCGTGTAAAACGAAGATCGTATGCCAAAGTTACGACCCCGCGAAGTTGATGTACCAATTTACCCAAACGGGGCCCATAGTTTGGCGTTTCATCTTCTAGGGTTAGGTTTTGGAATGTT
>APFE030587884.1:145993-168060 GCA_000404065.3 Pinus taeda | reverse complement strand
TCATCCACACAGACCACCGACCCCTGTAGTTCATACAGACCCAAGGGAAATTGCAAAATGATCGCCATCAGAAGTGGTCTACATACCTGCAACAATTCCATTTGAATATCAAGTATAAGAAGGGCAGCACCAATAATGTTGTATATTGACTCATCGACCACCGATCATGGCGTTAACCGCCGTGCTTAACTCTTGTGGGCACGAGACTTCTGATTGGCCACTTCTCTACAAAAGAGACCCAAAATTCGGCCACACATACCAGACACTCTTAGAGGGTCGGCATGTTCCAGATTTTCACCTCCAGGATGCCCTGTTATGCCACCTGGGTCACCTTTGTGTTCCTTCAAGCGAGCGTGCCAAAATGATTTGGGAAGCACACTACAGTCGGGTTGTTGGGCATTTTGGGGTCGAAAAAATGGTGGCAGTACTGCAGAAGTATTTCTATTGGCCGAATCTTCAACAGGATGTTGGGAAGTACATCAGGTCATTCACTACCTGCGCAATTTCCAAACCGAAAATCAATAAGCAAGGCCTCTATACCCCACTACCTACCCCTAATCAGCCTTGGGAATCCATCTCCATGGATTACATGTCAGGCCTTCCTTCCACTAAGCATGGAAATGACTATGTTTTTGAGGTTGTCGACAGGTTCTCAAAGATAGCCATTATGGCGGCCTGCAAGAAGAATATCACAGTAGAAGCCACTGCTAAACTCTTCTTTGAACGAGTGTGGGTACACTTTGGGATCCCATAGTCTATCATCTCAAATCGGGATAGCAGGTTCCTCGGTACATTTTGGTCTAGTCTCTGGTTGATGCTGGACACCAAACTCACTAAATCCACAGCCTTCCATCCTGAAACTGATGGCCAGACAGAGGTTGTCAACAGGATGATCGTACACATTCTGTGCATGTACAACTCAAAGCATCCACGCACATGGGACGAGAGCCTCTCCTATGTTCAGCACAGCTACGACCGGGCTCTCCACAGCTCGACTAGATACAGCCCTTTTCAGGTGGGCTTGGGATTCCAACTACTATGTCCCATCGATGTGGCCATGCCATTTGCAGCTCCTCATGTAGATTCTGCTCATATCCAGTCCGAAACAAATAAGGCAAACAACTTCGTTGAGCACATCCAACATATTCACCAGTAGGTCCATGACATTTTGGAGAAAGAAAATGCTAAGTACAAGCAACGACATGATCAACATTGGGTGCCACACAAGTTTCAGGTGGGTGACAAAATCTGGTTGCATTTGCAAAAGGAACACCTTACCAGAGCCTATCAGAAACTCAGTCCACTCCGATATGGCCCTTACGCCATTACCAAGGCTGTGGGAGACAATGCATTTGAACTCAGCATTCCCCCATTCCTTGCCCTGCACCTGGTGTTCAATGTCGACCGCCTTTGGCCATACTTTCCGCCATTACTAGACATGTCCGACATTGCAGAACAACTCACACCCACAGAGTTAAATCCATCTTGCATGGAACAAGCTGCAAATGATCGTATCATGGACACACAAATCAAGCACACTCGCCAGCAGAATATCCAACTCTATCGAATTGTCAAAGCAGGACAACTCCTTCACCAGGGCAAGTGGCTCACCAGGGACCAAGTTCAGCAAAAGTTTCCTCATCTCATGGAGAACTCAATGCAATGGGGACCATTGCTTCCTAACGGGGGAGGAATGATCCAGGTGGATATTGGTGGCCACCTGCCAAGTCCACCTGGACCTCCACCTCAACATTTTTCAGTTTCCTTAATTATAGCGCAGTTTACTACTTTTAGTAGTTTTTCAGGTCCTGAACTTCTGGAGCCGTTTTGAGGCCCTAAACGACATTTTTTGGGAAATCTTACTCCACATTTATTTGGATAAAAAATCGTCTTTCCCGTCGTAGTCCTTGGAGATATCTTTCCAATGGGCTATCATGTGCGTAAAACGGAGATCGTATGCCAAAGTTACGACCCCGGGAAATTGATGTACCAATTTACCCAAACGGAGCCCATAGTTTGGCGTTTCATCTTCTAGGGTTAGGTTTTGGAATGTTTTCCATTGTTTCTCAACAATAAATAGGCCTTTGAGCCTCATTGTAAGACAGTTCAGGGGCATGTAGCCACACATCTCTTCTCAGAGATAAGCTACCATCACCCTAGCTGGTTTATTTTTATTTCCGGTAGTAAGCATATTTCAGTATTTTCCATTAATGAAATGAAGTATTATGTCCACTGCATCTTTGTGTATATGGTTATCTCTGTATTTTATTGTGTTCTTGTTTAAATCCAGATCAATGACTTTACTTGGAATGAGTTTGAGAGGCTCTTCAAGAAGAAGTATTTGTCAGAAAGGTACTATGGTGACAGAGCTAAGGTGTTTTATGAGTTGCAGATGGGTTCCATGAAAAATAATCATTATACTAGTAGGTTCTTGAAGTTATTGAGATATGTGCCTTACCAGGGAGGAAAAAGCCAAGTTTGAAATATAAATGAGTGTACTTCCAGTAGAATATAGAGATTGGATTGAGTTTTTTGAGCCTAGGTCATTGGAGGAGGCCATCCAAAAGCTGAAACATTGTTATGACCAATCAAAGTGAAAATTTGAGCCTAAGCGTGACTTGAAAGGAAATGATAAATTTAAAGGAAAATGGCTACCAAATTTGGGAAGACCTCAAGATGTAAGTGAGAAAGAAAATGTGCTCCCTTATAAGAAGTTCAATCTAGTTGAGAAGGGACATGGAGAGAAACATATTAGAGGTGATGGTAGAGCACTATTGTAGCGTTAGGTATCTAGCAAGGGTCATCATAAGAGGTATTATCTATACTATTAGGGTGGTAGATCCTAGATCTAAAATGCTAATGAAGTGCACAGTATGTTGGTAATAGTGTTCGTTGGATTTATGCAACTATGGAAAATAGGAAGGAGGATCATCATGCATCTATCATTGAGATGGATGATAAGATTTTTGATCAAGTTGTTTCTATTTTGATTGATCCTAGATATAATTATCGTTATATTAATCCTGACATGGTGGATAAGTGCGGTTTGAGAAAAGAACTGCATGCAAAATCTTGGTTGGTACAATTGGCTACTAGTACAAAAGAAGAGAGCTCACCATTGGGTAGGAGCTTGTGAAATTGAGTTAAATGGTATGCCAAAAATAATAAATTCTATTCTACTTCCATTCGGATCATATAGCATGATTTTGGGTATGGATTGGTTCTAACTTCACATAAAAAAATTTGATCTCTTTGATAAGGAAATTGATTGCCAGTATGATAATGGGGAAAACAAAACTTTGTAGGGAAAGATGAAGCCTACATCAGTGAGGATGGTTATCACTATTTAACCTAAGCATAGTTACATAAAAGGTTGTGTGAATTTTATAGTGCATATATCTAGTGACAATGGTAAAGATGTTGAGGATGAAAAAATCTTCAAGAGGTACCTTCTATTGCAGCAGTATCAGGATGTGTTTCCAGTAGGTATTCGAGAATTACCTCCTTGAAGGGAAGTAGATTTCTTTATTGAGTTTGTGCCATGGGTAGCACCAAGGTCGAAGGAACCTTACCAGATGAAAAACCTAGAGCTAGAAGAATTGAAATTACAGTGAAGATGCTTGACAAGGGATACATTAGGCCATGTGTATGAACTTGGGGTGATCCAATGTTGTCTGTAAAGGAGAAAGATGGTACTCTTAGACTATGCATTTATTACAGGAAATTCAACAAGGTGATGATCAAGAACAGGTACCCATTTCCATCGATTGATGGTTTTTTTTATTAGTTAAAGGGAGAATATGTGCTCTCTAATGTTAGGTCCTTATAATATTAGTGGTTCCTCATTACTATTATCGTTGTATCCCTTACTATTATTTTTGTGCCCGTATTGTCCCCATATTGTTATTGTTGTGCCCCACAGAATCCCTCTATTGTTATTTTTGTGCCTTTATAATATTATTGTTAGGTTGGCTTCGTTGAATTGTGACTCCTTAGAATCCTATATATAGAAAGAAGGTTTTTTCATTTGAATCATCTAAGAATTGTTCATTTGTGTAATGTAAAGGAGGTTACCCCCTCGAAGAGGCTCATTTCTATGGCATTGATCTATCTTTTCTATCTTTTTATGAGTTGGTTTCATAACATTTGGTATCAGAGCATTGGATTCTAGGGTTTTGATGCTCCAAACAGGTCATCGTGGCATTTTCGCTATAACATTTTTTTCTGCGACATTTCAGAAGCTACGAAATAAACCCGTTTGATCCATAACTATTCTAAACTTTAGGTATGAATTTCAGTGCGTGGCTCTCTATATTTGGCAGAGATATGATCTGAGGCAGTTAAGGTTTTTGGTTTCTGAAGACTCCCGAATTACATTCCAAATAGGTGACCTGGGGAAAATAGTCATAACTCTTGTTTGGAGCATCAGATTAAAATTTCATCAGAAGTTGTAGAAAAAGGATGGCCAATAGTTTTCTGTGTATCAGTTTTAGGTACTAAGGTCAAGACAGTGACATGTGGCACGTCATACAAGTTCGCTCTACTGGACTAGTCTATAATCGAGTTATTGTGGGAGATTTGGCATAACACTTCCTTGGAGAATCGAATCTTGATTAGACTAATGGGGTTAGAAAGTAAACTCGAAGGGCTACTGCAAGACAGGATTTCAGATATTTGAGATCCGCATATACCTAGATACAACATATTCAATATTGAGCTCTTAGAAAGTGAAAAAAAGGTGTGTATTTTTTTTAAAATTTTGCATAAGATTGATTTGAAAAATTAGTTTGAAGGAATTCAAAGGGAATAGTGAAGAATTATTAGCATTAATTAATGCCCCAAAGAAAGAAAATGGAAACACCTAGTAAGCAACCTGAAAGCTCTAGCATGACTCATGAAGACGAAGAAGAAATGCAACATGATATATAAAATTTACAAGACCAAGTACAACAAATTGCACTCTCACTAAAGGTAAATGAAGCCAATATGAATGGCGTGGAAGCTAATATGAATGGCATGAAAGTTACGATGAATGGCATGGAATCTAATATGAATGGCATGCAAGTCAATATGAATGGCGTGGAAGCTAATATGGATGGCATGGAAGCTAAGATGAATGGCATGGATGCTAAGATGGAAGCTAAGATGAATTCCATGGACACTAATATGAATGGCATGGACGATAAGATGGAAGAATTGAAGATAAATTTGAATAAGTTGCCACAAGAAATAGTCACTAAAGGTGAAAGGGTAGTAAAGGAAACTCATGATGAGAAAAAACATAAATCTTAATCATGATTTCATAGAATCTAATGTTTGATTGAAGACCCACCATGTTCCAAAAATCAATATGAGGAAGTTTGATGGCAAGGATCCCGAAACATGGATACTACAGAAGGGGAAATTTTTCAATCTCCATAATGTGCAAAACACAAAAAAGGTATGTATTGCAACTTTATATTTGGAACCAAATCAATTTGTATGGTATCGATGGCTTTGCTCTCATAAAAATTTTTTCACTTGGGCAATTTTTATGGAAGAAATAATAGCACATTATGAGGATACAAAAAGCAACACATTTTTTAGCCAATTAATAAATCTCAAACAAAAGGGTTCAATGATGGAGCACATTAAGGACTTCCAAAAATTGAACATAAGGGTAAAAGATATTCTAGAGGAGCATATGATTGATGTGTTCATAGGGACTTTAAACGAAAATAACTAACATGAGGTTCACCTTTGGGAACTTGATTCATTAGAGAAGGCATTCAGGTTAGCAAGAAAAGTGGAAAGCAAAATTATGGAAATTACGAAGCCTACCACTAACAACTATAAAGATGGAAGTGTTGTGGGCCCTAGCCTTCCACAACCTACAAGGTTGACACAACAACAATTCAAAGAAAAAAGAGTAAAAGGGCTTTGTTACAGTTGTGATAGAAAATACACTAAAGGTCATAATTGTGCTAAGAAGAAATTATTCTACATAGATTGTGAAGAGGAGGAAGAAAAGAAACAAGAAATGTCAGAAGAAGAGGATATAGTCCAGGAACAAACCCTAGATAAATAATAAGTGAATCCGACCATATCTTGTAATGCATTGGCTGGAATTTCCATTCCTCAAACTATCAAGATAGAAGGACATATCAAGAAGAAAAAGGTAATAATGTTGATTAATTTGGGACGTACCCATAATTTTATTCATTCTAAGTTAGCAAAGGAATTGAATTGTTTCCTATATCCAGCACCAGAGTGTCAAGTCATGGTTGCAAGTAGAAAAACCATAAATTGCTTTGGATTGTGCCATAATATCAAGATATCCATGGGAGAATATGTATTGAATAGCCCAATGCTTTCCATTCCAATGGGTGGTGTTGATGTTGTACTAGGAGTTTAATGGCTAAAGTCCTTGGGTACAATATCTTTTAATTTTCAAGAACGTTTCATGAAATTTTCTGCAGAAGGAAAGGAAGTTGAATTAAGAGGTATTGCAGGTAAACTGGGAAAGATAATCATCTCTAACAGTATGACAAAGCTTCTAAAGAAGTAACAACGAGGTGTAATAGCACAATTATGCTCGCTAGAGGTTCCCACATTGAAATCATCTATTTCTCCAGATCCCCAAAATGTCTTGGAAAATCATTCAAAGGTATCTGAGACTCCCAAAGGTCTCCCGCCTATTCGTGATCATGATCATGATATTCATTTGATTCCTGGAAGTGTTTTGTTGGTGTTGAGGAGAGAGTTTACATTTAGGACCTCGCGTGTAACTACATGTGTCATCCCATCCTGTGAACTGTCATCGGATACTCTATGATGGATCGAGTCACAAGTGATGGGACAACACATGTAGTCTTTCAACCACTTATAGTGAGGTGCGGCACCACCAAACACTTTCTTTTCACCAATACTTATGTTCATGGACTATGCCTTAACATTCGATACTTAGTTTATTTTCCTTCACCAAGTATTATTATTATTCCCTTATACTAATGAACACCCATACACATTCATTATCCACAGCAATTACACATAAAGACCCCAATTGCAACAACATAAAGGGAGGGGAAACTCCCTGAACAATAAGTCCACCCAATTCAATCTATTATACAACTTTACAATTTTACTAGTATACTCGAGAAACCCTAAGTTTCATACTTAGCCAAATTTTCAACCTGCAACACCTTTGTGTAGACTCACCATTTCAACACATGAGTTGCCTTGCCCGAGTTGGGCGGGTGTGCCCTCCCATGGACCACCAACCAAAACTCCTCAACTGAACTTCATGTCACCCGGTAGGTGGGTGCCTTCGTGCACCCTCCACCCACACTTACGACCATCGGACGAGCACCTCACCACACTCTCCACCCAAGTATCCAACCGGGGGGTAGCCACTCTCACGCACCTTCACCCAAGACTTCAATCGAACGGCAGGTGCCTACACGCACACCCGCATTTACCTCTATACAACTGGCGGGCACCTTCGTGCGACCCATGACTGTCGTTTACCTCCGAATGGTGGGTGGGCACCTTCGTGTGACCCACAACCCTCGTTTACCTTCGAATGGTGAGTGGGCACCTTCGTGCGACCCACGACCCATGCTACCCATCACCAAGACTTCGTGCCGATTCCTATGTAGAGCTTCCCAATGAGTGGGCACATCACCTACACTTGTTGTGGCTCCTCTCTTCATTTCGCACTTCTCCTTCGATGATGAGTGAGTTTCTACCACTGCACGAAGTGTGACAAGCTGAGGCTAAGGTGTGCGAGAGAACATATGTAAAATGTGCATGGAAGGCTTAGCAAGGGCGACTTATACCATGGGGACGAATTGGAAATCGCCCACAGGCCAACCCCATGAGATAAGCAATTTGGGCAAAGGTTGGTGGGCTAACAAAATGAATTGGCAAAGTGAGGACATCGATTGAACATGGTGGACGAGTCAGCTGGGCAGCTTGACTTGCCCAACCGCCCGTATATATTAGCAGATGAAACATGGAGAGGAAGGTATCAAGCGAAGCAATTCAAACTCACTCATCATCGAAGATAAGTGCGAAGGCGTTAGATGAGCTACAACAAGGCACAGGTTAATGCGCTCACTCTGTGGACAGCTCTACATGCGAGAGGCACGAGTTCTTAGTGACAGGTGAAGCCGTGGCTCGTGGGTCGCATGAAGGTGCCCACCCTCCATGTAGGAGTAAACACGGGTGAAGTCATGGGTGAAGGCACCCACCAGTTTGGTTGAAATCTTGGGCGATGGTGCGTGAAAGTGCCCACCCATTGATTGGAGACTCAGGTGGAGAGTGCGATGAGGCGCTCACCCAATGGTTGTAAGTGCAGGTGGAAGGTGCATGAATGCGCCCGCCCATCGGGTGACACGAAGTTCAGTTGTGGAGTTTCGGTTGGTGGTCCATGTGAGGGTGCGCCAGGCCAACTCGGGCAAGGCAACTCGTGTGTTGAAATGGTGAGGTTGCACGAAGGTGTTTCCAGTTAAAAACTTGGCTATGTATGAAACTTGGGGTTTCCTGAGTATACTTGTAGAATTGTAAAGTTGTATAATATATTGAAATTGGGTAAACTCATTATTTAGGGAGTTGCCCCTCCCTTTATACTATTGCAATTATGTTCTTTATGTATAATTGCTATGGATAATGAATGTGTATGGGTGTTCATTAGTATAAAGGAATAATAATAATAGTTGGTGAAGGAAAATAAAATAAGTATCGAATTTTGGACATTCACGCCCCTACACCTGTGGTAATCGTTCAATCGCTTATAGCGAGGTGTGGCACCACCGAACACTTTCTTTTCACCAATACTTATGTTCATGGAATACGCCTTAACATTCAATATTTATTTTATTTTCCTTCACCAAGTATTATTATTATTCCTTTATACTAATCAAAACCCATACACATTCATTATCCACAACAATTATACATAAAGAACCCAATTGCAATAGTATAAAGGGAAGGGAAACTCCCTAAACAATGAGTCTGTCCAATTTCAATATATTATACAACTTTACAATTTTACAGGTATACTCAGGAAACCCCAAGTTTCATACTTAGCCAAATCTTCAACCTAGCAACACCTTCGTGCAGCCTCATTGTTTCAACACACGAGTTTCCTTACCCGAGTTGGGCAGGCGCGCCCTCACACAGACTGCCAACCAAAACTCCACAACCAAACTTTGTGTCACCCGGTGGGTAGGCACCTTCGTGCACCCTCCACCCGCACTTATGACCGTCGGGCGAGTGCCTTACCACACTCTCCACCCAAGTTGGCAACTGGAGGGTGGGCGCTCTCACACATCATCACCCAAGACTTGAACCGAACTGGCGAGCGCCTTCACCCAAGACTTCACCTATGTTTACTCCTACATTGCGGGTGGGCGCCTTCATGCAACCCACGACCCGCGTGTATCTCTGAATGGTGGGCGGGCGCCTTCATGCAACCCACGACCCACACCTTCACCCGTCACCAAGAACTCATGCCTCCCCTATGTAGAGCTGCCCGTAAAGCTGGCGCATTAACCTGCGCCTTGCTACAACCTCCTTTCCACTTCGCACTTATCCTCGAAGAGTGAGTTCAAATTTCTTTTCTTGATGCCCCCTTCACCATGTTTCATCCACTAATATATATGGTCGGTTGGGTGAGTCGAGTTGCATGGCCAACTCATCCATCACATTCAATCGATGCCCTCACTTTGCCAATTCGTTTGTTCAGCCAGCCAACCTTTGCCCAAATTGGAAATCACATGAGGTCGGCCTATGGGTGATGTCCAACTCATCCCCATGCTATAAGTCACCCTCGCTAAGCCTTCCACGCATATTTTATATATGTTCTCTTGCACGCCTTAGCCTTATCTCATCACACTTCACACGGTGGCAGAAACTCAAACCGCAGGTCCTTACATCCTCCTCCACCTGAAGTCATTGTCATCCTTGACAATATATCATCTCGGTAACCATCTTGCCACTAAGCTCATCGTCTCCAACTATCTCATCCTTGGTCCATGATATGAATCAGTCTATACACTGCAACATCCTTGCAACATATGTAAAAACAACTATCTCCATCATGTGTCGTCCCATCTTGTGACCTCTCATCGAATACTCCAACATAATGCCAACATCTCTCTGGTACACTGCTAGCCCTCATGACTCGAACTAGTTGGGTGATCAGTCCAATTGTCACACTCAAATCATAAGAATGTCCATCCCTATTCCTGCACCAGTCCTCCTCAGATTCTACCACATCCTAGACTCACCAAGAATCTCTCCCATGCTCTGGTCCATGGAAACTCCATCCCATCTGGAACATGTCATGATGTTAATGCTGAACCATTCCTACACCATCTGTCATACCTACTTAACCTGCTTTAAGGACTCATTACCATGAGTAGCCCAACGATGAGCCCATATTCTATGCAATCTAAGAAGATGTAGAGGGAGTAGAGCCTAAAGGCTCACGCTGACTAATAAGCTCAATCCATATGTCATGATTCTCTATTTCCATCCTCTGCAGATATGCAACCCAATCCTCCTCATGGACATTTTGTCTCACATAAACCTTCTCGTCATCATCATCCTCAACCCCTTCTAGCCTTCTTGACAAATCCAAGATATTATTGGATAGTGTCCTGATAACCAATGACTACTCGGTAAGCTTTTCCTCAACAGTAGACATTCACTTACACATGTCTTCCATGCACTTCTCATCCTCCATCTACATCACTGCTAGTTTACAATCAGGTCTGGTCACACCAATGGTTGGAACACCAATGGGTACATCTTCCCTTCCATCATAAATGTATAGCTTCTTCAAATGTGGAACAACCATAGCATCATATTGTTTCAAGAATTCCATCCCTAGTACAGCTTCATAGTCATCTATCCACACTATTGTGAAGTCAACCTTCCTAGTCCACTCACCCAGTGTTGTGTCCAATCTTTCAGCTACAAGTATAGAATTAGGAGGAGAATTCACTGTCTTCATTTGTGCCTTCATTGGTACAAATTTCAGCCCAATCCTTCTCATAATATCCTCACTCATAAAGTTGTGAGTAGCCCCACTATCCACCATAGTGAGCACATCAGCACTCGCAATCTTCATTCGAACATACTCCAAGTTATTCCTCTAAGGGTCTCTCCAAGGGACCACCTCTGTAGCAGTAGCAGCTCCAAGAATCTGCATCATCCCCACAAAAGCTTCTTCTCTCATCCTGTAAGATTGTGTAATGGCAGCCACTTTTGGTCTTAAAGGACAATTCTTCACCATACGTGGTTCAGCACATATCCAACACTTCAAAGGTTTCTTTGCCTTCGTCTTATCATCTGCTTTCGAAGCATCATCCTTCTTCTTCTCTTTCAGCCTATCGAACTTCTTCTTTTTTTCATTAGAAGTTTCATCATAATGCTCCACCAATCGATCCATAGCAGCAAAAGCTTCCTCAAGTGTCTTAATATTTTTCCTCTTCACTTCATCTCATGCCCAAGGCTTCAATCCAATAATGAATTTGAACACCTTTTCCCTCTCCGCCATGTCAAGAAGTTCTGGAACTACACTTGCAAACTCCCACTAATATGTTTATAGGTTTCGTGTCTGCTTAATAAACTTAATCTTCATCATTGCTTCCCATGTTTCATCTTGAGGACTAAAGTGGGTCTGCAAAGCCTTCTTCATTCATCCCATGAAGTTATGTCATCAGCACTGCCATTGGCAATCTGATCCATCCTCCTTCACCACCACATCTTAGCATCCTTCGTCAAGAATTCAGCAGCTACCTTCACCTTTGTCTCATCATCGGATAGACCCAATCATTCCAAGTATTACTCCATATCCTAAAGAAATTTTCCAAGAGTATTTGTACTCCTTGAACCATCATAAGATTCTGGTTCCTTGAATTTCACATGAGGCACTCCTCCACCTGATTTATGCCTCGTGGTCTTGTTCAACACTGTGATATCATCTTTGGCTTCATCAAGAGATTTTTCCAAGTTTAATATTTCTACCCAACCTTGATCCCTCGTTTCTCCAATCTCCTTGAATTCATATTCAAGTTGTGTACACTTAAGATTAGTGTACTCGTGCTGAGTCTGGAGTTCATCGAATTCTTCCCTCATCTTCAAATTAGCCTCTTGATCTTTCACCACCAAGTTCATCTTCATTGTCCAGTAAGACTCCAATTCCTCCATTCTTTCCAACACCCTTTCAAGGAAAGGATCCATTGCAATACAGCTAGATTCCCCAACATGAGATTTACTTGCCATTTTTGCTAACTGCTTCCTCCTTTGTGATCTAGTATAGACCATCCACCAGCTTCACCAAGTTCCCTGCAAAATGAACCAGCTCTTGATTCCACTTGTCATTGAGATCAGCTTCCTTCATTTGCAAGTAATTGTTTCCACTATCACTTCATAACAAGCAACCCTACTCAAACACCAACTATTAAGGTATGTATCACCTTCAACCTCCAATGCCCCTGAATCAGCTATGCTCTGATACCAACTATCATGGCCCTACACTGGCGATACTCTTCCAACCACACTATAGTGAGGTGTGGCACTACCAACCATTTTCTTTTCACCAATACTTACGATTGTAGACTATGCCTAACATTCCATACTTAGTTTATTTTTCATTACCAAGTATTATCTTTGTCCTTTATACAGATGAAAACCCATACATATTCATCATCAACAACAATTAACACATATACAGTTGCACAACAATATAAAGGGAGGGGCAACTCCCTACAATATGAGTATGCCTGAATCAATATATATAATCTTCTTTTATAAGTACAAGTTAAATCTTAGGAAACCCCAAATTTACACTTAGCCAATTTTCCAACTTCGGAAAACTTGGTTTCCCAGCTCGCCAGCGCCCCTACACCTGCGGTTGCCTTCGAACATTCAATCAGTATGATACCTGCAGTTTCCTTCAAATGGTAGGTGGGAACCTTCGTGTTGCCTCCACCTGCACTACAACCCATCACCAAAATCTATGTGCCAACCCATGTAGATATGCTCGGTGAGTGGGCGCATGACCTATGCTCCTTGCTGCGGCCTATCTCCACCTTCACACTTCCTCTTCAATGATGAGTGAGTTCGAATGATGATTTTTGCCAAGTCTTCATTGCTAATATATATGGTAGGGAATGGGGGTTGTGCCACCCAGCCAACCCTCTCTTCAACCTTCAACCAGCATGTATATTAGCCAAACTTCAGCCGAAGTGTAGGTCGGCCCACCCATGGCACGGGGCCGGCCCACCTCAACTCGCCATGTTTTCCATCCTTGCCTGGTCAGCCCACGGTGCAAGTCTCCTGTCGCCCGTGTATAAATATAAGGCAAACAACTCATCCACACAATGATGCCTCACCCTTGGTCACCCTCTTCACTCGTACATTTTCACTACTTTGTTTGGTGGGTGGGCACGCGTGAGCGACTCGCCAGCCGCAGGGCATTACATCCTCCCCCACCCAAAGGCATTGTCGTCCCTGACAATCCTTCTCTATGCAATAGCTTGCCATCATACTTCGCAATCTTATGCTTCCATCTCCAAAGTGAGTCCTTCATTTCCCAGCTATCTTCTTTCGGTGCATTCTTCCATCTGACAAGAAATTCCCGCTTCATGTGGCAACCAAGTCCTGTAGTTCGGAAACTCAGAATCTTTTCTAACTCTAGGTTCGACTTATCGACAATCCTAGCTGGTCCTCTTGGTGGTTCAACTCTCTCTAGATGATCAACATCAAGTCTGCATCTCTTCAACTGACTCATGTGAAAAAACGGATGCTTCATGTGCATATGGTGTGGAAGCTCTAGCTCATAAGCAACTTCCCCCACTCTGTTCTTTTCCTAGAATGGTCCCTCATACTTCCTTGTCAGTTTGCTAGCAGTCCCCTTAGGTGGTTGAAACTATTCTCTGGTTATCCTGAGAAACACCATCTCTCCCACACTGAAGTGTACATCTCGTCTTCCTCTATCTGTCCATTTCTTCATTCTCCTTGCAGCTCCGTGCAAGCACAACCATGCCAACTCCAAGGTCTCATCCCAAGCCTTCATGAACTTCTTCACATGAGGAATTCTCAACAAACCTCCCATCGCTATGGTATGCGGTGTGACTGGCATCTATCCATTCACCAACTCAAATAGACTATACCCCATTGTAGAAATCTTTTGAATATTGTAGCTGAATTGAGCAATATCCAAGAGTTCAGGCCAATTATTCTGATCAGTTGTCACATAATGTCTCAAGTAATCCTGCAACAATGCATTGATTCTCTCGACCTGTCCATCTATCTGTGGATAATAACTCAAACTCATCAACAACTCTATCCCAAATAACTTGAACAATGTGGTCCAAAATCTACCTGTAAATCGCGGATCTCAATCCGACACGATGCTTAATGGCATTCCCCAATACTTGACAATGTTCTTAAAGAACAACTCCATAGTCTGCTCGGCTCCACAAAGCATCTTTGTTGGAACAAAGACAACATACTTGGAAAAATGATCAACCACGACCATAATCCCATTATACCCTTGAACCTGTGGCAACTGAGTGATGAAGTCCATCGAGACACTCATCCATGGTCTCTCAGGAATCAGTAAAGGCTGCAATAGATCTCCTTGCCTCTAAGTATCTGATTTGTCCTGTTGACAAATGATGCACATATGTACATGCTCCTCTACATCCTCCTGCATCTTATCCCAAAATAATCGTCTCTCCAACAATGCCAAAGAAGGACGCTACCCTGGGTGGCCAGTCCATGGTGAGTCGTGGAACTCCTTCAAAAGGTGCCTCCTGAGACCAGACGAATTTGGAACATAGAGTTGGTTTCCAAAGAACAATAATCCATCTCGGAGAAAGAACTTTTGTGTCTTATCTTGCTTTATCTACGTCACTATATTTTGTGCCTGAATATCGGTCTCAACACTTTCCTTGAGCATATTTTGCATCACTTCTAACATTCGAACTCGACTTCTCCTCCTTGCTACCCGATCTTCTCCTTCCAATGCCGCAAGTTGTCCCTTCCTACTAAGGGCATCTGCTACCGCATTGTGTCTCCCCAGTCTATACTTGATAGTCATGTCAAATTCTACCAAGAAGTCTTGCCAACGAGGTTGCTTCATAGAAAGCTTCGGTTGTCATGCAAAATAACTTGCTGCAATGTTATCAGTCTTGACAACAAATGGCTTCCCTATCAAGTAATGCCTCTGCACATGAAGATAGTGAATGATTACACTCATCCCCTTCTCATGGACCGGATACCTCCATTCTCTATCCTACAACTTCCGACTCTCGTACGCCACCAGATGCCCATCCTGCGTAAGAACCCCTCCTATGGCAAACTCTGAAGCATCTGTGTGTACCTCAAATGGTCTCATGAAGTCTTACACCGTTTGATGTTACATGACCCGTGTCATCCCACATCATCATCACATGACTCGCATCAGCCCACATCATCATTTGATTCACAATGAAGTCCAACAAACCCTTCTAGTCCTTTTTCTGCGCAGACACTTCATGTGCCAAACCTGCCACTTTAGCTCTAGAGTTCACTACCTTGACTTCCACATTTGATGGTACCACCTAGAGTTACATGCGAGGTCATGAGCTATCAGGATTATCTATCTCCATCCTCTATAGATATGCAACCCAATCCTCCTCATGGACATTCAGTCTCACATAAATCTCCTTGTCATCATCATCCTCAACCTCTTCTAGACTTCTTGACAAATCCAAGATACTATCGGATATTGTCCTGATAACCAATGACTACTCGATAAGATTTGCCTCAATAGTAGACAACCGCTTACACATGTCTTCCATGTGCTTCTCATCCTCCATCTCCATCAGTGCTAGTTTACAATCAGGTCTAGTCACACCAATGGGTACATCTTCCCTTCCATCGTAAATGTACATCTTCTTCAAATGTGGAACAATCATAGCATCATATTGTTTCAATAATTCCATCTCCAGTATAGCTTCATAATCATCTATCCACACTATCATGAAGTCGACTTTCTTGGTCCACTCACCCAGTGTTGTGTCCACTCTTTCAGCTACACCAAGTATACAATTAGGAGGCGAATTCACTGTCTTCATTTGTGCCTTCACTGGTACAAATTTCAGCCTAATCCTTCTCGTAGTATCCTCACTCGTAAAGTTGTGAGTAGCCCCACTATCCACCATAGTGAGCATATCAGCCCTCCCAATATTCATCCAAACATACTCCAAGCTATTCCTCTCTATATCTCTCCAAGAGACCATCTCTGTAGTAGCAGCAGCTCCAAGAATCTACATCATCCCCACAAAAGCTTCTTCTTTCATCATATTAGATTCTGAAATAGCAGCCACTTTTGGTCATGAAGGAAAATTCTTCTTTGTATGTGGTTCAACACATATCCAACACTTCGAAGGTTTCTTCGTCTTCATCTTATCATCCGATTTTGAAGCATCATCCTTCTTCTTCTCTATCAGCTTATCGAACTTCTTCATTTTCTCATCAGGAGTTTCATCATAATGCTCCAACAATCGATCCACTGCAGCAAAAGCTTCCTCAAGTGTCTTAATCCTCTACCTCTTCACTTCATTTCATGCCCAAGGCTTCAATCCAATAATGAAGTTGAACACCTTGTCTCTCTCCGCCATGTCAAGAAGTTCCAGAACTACACTTGCAAACTCCCACTGATATGTTTGTAGGTTCCCTATCTACTTAATAAACTTAATTTTCATCCTTGCTTCCCATGTTTCATCCTCAGGACTGAAGTGGGTCTACAAAGCCTTCTTCATGTCATCCCACAAAGTTATGTCATCAGTACTACCATTGGAAATATGATCCATCCTCCTTTGCCACCACATCTTAGCATCCTTCATCAAGAATTGAACAACTACCTTCACCTTTGTCTCATCATTGGATAGACCAAAGCATTCCAAGTATTGCTCCATATCCCAAAGAAAGTTTCCAAGAGTATTCGCACTCCTTGCACCATCATAAGATTATGATTCCTTGACATTCACATGAGGAACTCCTCCACCTGAGTTATTCCTCAGAACCTTCTTCAACACCATAATCTCATCTCTCGCTTCATCAAGAGATTTTTGCAAGTTCAATACTTTTGCCAAACCTCGATCCCTTGCTTCTCCAATCTCCTTGACTTCATATTCATGTTGTGTACACTTAAGATCAGTGTACTCATGCTAAGTTTGGAGTTCATCGAATCCTTCCATCATCTTTGAAATAGCCTCTTTATCTTTCACGACAAAGTTCATCTTCGTAGTCCAGTAAGACTCCATTTCCTCCATTCTTTCCAACACCCTTTCAAGGAAAGCATCCATCACAATATAGTTGGATTCCCCCACATGAGATTCACCTACCATTTCTGCTAACTACTTCCTCCTTTGTGATCTAGTATAAACCATCCACTAGCTTCACCAAGTTCCCTACAAAACGAACCAGCTCTTGATTCCACTTGTCAGTGAGATCAACTTCCTTCACCTGCAAGTACCTGTTTCCACTGTCACTTCGTAACGAGCAACCCTGCTCAAACACCAACTGTCAAGGTATGTATACGAGCATATCTACACGAGAGAGGATGAGAGTCAAAGAGAAGTGTGAAGTGGAAAGGAGGCCATAGTAAGGCGCATGTTAATGTGCCCACTCTATGGGTAGCTCTACATGGGAGAGGCAAAAGTTCTTGGTAATGGGTGAAGGCGTGGGTCGTGGGTCACATGAAAGCACCCGCCCACTATTCAGAAATACACGTGGGTGATGGGTTGTATGACGGTGCCCACCCGCCATGTAAGAGTAAACACGGGTGAAGTCTTGGGTGACGACGCCCGCCGGATCGGTTGAAGTCTTGGGTGACGGTGCGTGAGAGCGCCCGCCTGCCGATTGGAGACTCGAGTGGAGAGTGTGGTGAGGCACTCACCCAACGATCGTAAGTGCGGGTGGAGGGTGCACGGAGGTAGCCACCTGCCGGGTGACACAAAGTTCAGTTGTGGAGTTTTGGTTGCTGGTCCGTGTGAGGGCACGCCTGCCCAACTCGGGCAAGGCAACTTGTGTGTTGAAATGGTGAGGTTATGCAAAGGTGTTGCTAGTTGAAAATTTGGTTAAGTATGAAACTTGGCATTTCCAGAGTATACTTGTAAAATTGTAAAGTTGTATAATATATTGAACTTGGGTAGACTCATTGTTCAGGGAGTTTCCCTCCCTTTATACTTTTGCAATTGTGTTCTTTATCTATAATTGTTGTGGATAATGAATGTGTATGGGTGTTCATTAGTATAAAGGAATAATAATAATGACAAAATTGTGGTTCTTAAGGCTGATAAGGGAGGAGCAACGGTGATATTGGATAAAGAAGACTATGTATGAAAAATGAATGAACACCTCAGGTGTGGGAGCTATAAGAAACTAAGCAATGATCCCATCCCCAAGATTATGAAAGAAGTGAAAAAGACAATTTTGGAGTCCAACCTTCATGATAAAATAAAAAAGAAATTGATCCCCTCTTGTGAAACCATCCCTAGGATTTATCGATTACCCAAAATTCATAAAGAAGGAGTTCCTCTCAGACCTATTGTTAATACCATTGGATCCCCTACCTATGAGCTCACTAAGTATGTTGCAAAAATCCTTGAGCCCCTTGTCGGAAACGCTGATTATTTCATCAAAGACTCCCATGACTTTGTGAATCTTATTAAGAATGAGAAGATGGAAAGTGATGACATTCTTGTGAGCTTTGACGTAGTGTCCTTATTCACAAAGATTCCTCTTGATGAAGCCATTCAAGTTATAAAAGATGTTACTGATCCAGGAACTGTAAGATTGGCCAAAATCTGCCTACGATCAACTGTTTTCACCTTCCAAGGAGTATATTATGAGCAGACATCTAGTGTGGCAATGGGGCACCCCATTTCACCAATCGTGGCCAACTTATACATGGAATACTTTGAAAAGAAGGCCCTGGAATCTTACCCCTTAAAGCCAGCATGGTGGAAGCGATTCGTTGATGATACCAATATAAAATGGACTCATGGTAAAGCAGAGCTTGAAAAGTTTTTTATTCACCTAAATTCCATCTCGTCAGAAATTAAATTTAAAATGGAACTTGAACAAAACATGAGCATCCCATTTTTAGACATTCTCATCATCAGGAAAGACGATGGCTCCCTTGGGCATAAGGTCTTTAGAAAGTCAACCCATACTGAAAACTACCTCCATGTTGAGTCCCACCATCATCGAGCTCAAAAATTTGGTGTTCTGAACACTCTTGTTATCAAGGCCCTTCGAATCTGTGATGCTGATCATATAAATGAAGAAAAGAAGCATTTAGTCTCAACCTTTAACGGTTTAGGCTACAAAGAAAATGAGATTAAAAGAGCAATAATGAAAGTCGAAAAAAGAATGTTAACTCGTGAACCTAAGGCCTGCGATCAACCTCAGTGTGGTAGGGTTTTTCTACCTTATATTCATGGATTTAGTGATAGGATTGCTAAGATCCTAAGGAAGAATAACATAAGTACCCAGTTCTCCGCCACTGGGACTATTAGGCAAGGTATGAGATCTGTCAAGGATAGTATTGATAAACATCAGCTTAAAGGGGTCTATAAAATAGATTAATCATGGTGAAAAAGCTAGATTGGTGAAACAGGTCTCTCCCTGCAGATTAGACTGAAGGAGCATGGAGCTGATATTAGGAATGAAAGATCTCGTACTTCAGCCTTGGCAGAACACTCCTCAAAAACTAAGCACCACATCTATTTGGAAAGAGCTTCAATTATCGCTAGAGAGGAGCAACAACATAAGCGGAAGATCAGAGAAGCTCTCGAAATTATCAAGCACCCTCATAATCTCAACAGAGACAATGGGATGGAGATTAGTGGAAACTGGCCTCCCCTAATCAGAGAAATCAAGGTAACCAGCTCTTCTTAGTCTTAGCCCTCCTTTCTAATCCATTTAAATTAGTAACCTAGGTTTAATAATTTTAAAATTAAAATTATAATAATCATAATTAGTTCCTAATTAATATTGTAATTATAATAATAACTTTTCATTTAATATATATATATATATATAGAGAGAGAGAGAGAGAGAAAGGAAAGCAAAAGAAACCTAATAATACTATTATACTAAACATATTATAATAAATATTAAATATTAATTCAATATTCCAAGATTAATATATTAATATTAATTATCAGTATCAACTATAATAATAATAATAATTATTATTATTATTATTATTTACAATTAATATTAATAATATTTTATTATAATAAGAGGAATCTGATTAGTAAAATTTGTTAATAGTAATTCTAATTCATAATAATCTATATCATTTCATTAATTATTTCTTTATATTAGTTTAACATCAATTTTAATAATGTATAGCAATAATTATTAACATTAATTCATTTTAATAATTCTAATATTATTCCCAAACCCTAAACATGTTATTTAATAAATATTAAATATTAATTCAATATTCCAAGATTAATATTATTAATGTTAATTATTATTTAGAATAATAATAATAATTATTATTATTATTATTAATATTTGCAATTAATATCCTCGGATGCGGGTGACGGGACGTGTGTTGGAGAGGAGCCACATGGTAGCCATGTGCTGCCTCGTGTCCAAACTGAGCATTGAATTAACCCTTCGCCGCCATGGACTGTCGTTACAAGGGAGGCGGCAGGCATTCAATGAGAGTTATGATACAATGGTGCGACTGCAACTTGCAGCTGAGGCGTACAGGCTCCAAGGGAATCGCTGGGCTGTTATTAAGGGAGAAAGGCCGAGACATGGAGAACAGTCTACTGTTAGCTGCCTCATCCTCTAGGCTTCTAATCCTGTGGGCAACATCGGCGTGTTTAATTCTGGTTGTTGTTTGGGCACAATTCGGTGGTGGCTCTGAACAACAGGGCGTTGCGTCAATTCCGCACCTGCATCCATTTCCGCCCCTGCAGCCCCTGCAAAAATGTTTTGAAGAAGGGATCCGGCCCATGGAAGGCCGACTCACCCTCCAGCCTCACGACCACGCGTTCAGTGCTGCCGTTGCCAGTGTCACAGAGGAATTCAGGCCACCCCCATTCAGGCAAGCCAGTTCATGGACTCAAGCGGTCCTAATGCTGAGCCAGCCCCTGCACCCGCTTTCGGGTCTGCCATTTTCTCTTTTGGCTGCACGCAGGACAGACCCCGCATTAATGCTCATGTATCAGTCCTATTTCTCGAGGAATCTCAGGATGAAGATGGAGGAGCGAGCAGTATGGAGAGGATCCCTATGGGAAGCTTGGGCGCGGAAGAAAATCCACCTGCGGAGGCACCTGGGCAAGCTTCTAAAAGCCCTCAGGCACAGGAAGCAACGACCTCCAAGGAAGAAGCTGAGGAGGACTAGGAAACCCTGTGGGAGAAATATGGCTAGTGTGAAGTGGTGGAGGAAAAGCCTCCTGAATAGCCCTCTGCTGGACTACATCCTCCTCACCCGCCGCTGTTTAGGTTATGTTTTGGTTCTCTCCGGTTTTGGTTGTGTCCATGGCCATGCTTTATGTTTTCTCTGGCTCAGGTCCAATTCAATGTTTGCTACTGCTAATTTTGTTAGGCCTGATAGGGAAGTCTTTGAATCTCTTTTGGTGGCCCCTGCGTGGGATTTCATGTTTTGCTCCTACGCCCTTGCATGGGCAGTTTCAGTCAGTTATCGGGCCCCTGCGTGGGCGGTTTTAGTCTGGTTGAAGTCTTGTTGGTGTTTCAATAGCTCTTTTTGGGTATCGTAGTAATGCCCCTACGCGGGAAGGTGCTGTTATGTGATAGCCAAGCCCACAGCGCCACTGTTGGCCTTGGGCACTCTGACATCCTGAATGTAAAATTTTCACTGTAGATAATATAGTAGCTAGATTTACTGAGAAAAAAAAATATTTGCAATTAATATGAATAATATTTTATTATAATCAGAGGAATCTAATTAGTAAAATTTGTTAATAATAATTCTAATATGTAACAATTTATATTAATAATTTTGATATTATTATTTCTTATATTAATAATAATAA